>VTPC01090412.1:0-176239 GCA_011009095.1 Ignelater luminosus | reverse complement strand
TTGTCGATGGGATAGATAACTGTTGATGAGGCGAACAAATGGAAGGGGAACATTGGCGCGAATGAGTTTTAGTAGAAGTCCTTCGTGCCAGACTTTATCAAAAGCCCGTTCGATGTCGAGGAAGGTAGCGATGGTGCAGTGACCGGAGTTGATAGCACTGCTGACGTCTGTGCGTAGACGGAAGATGGCGTCTGATGTGGATTTACCTGTTCGAGAGCCGAACTGACGATTGGGGATGAGATTATATTGGGTGAAAAGTCTGTGAGTCGGTCAGTGAGGATTCTCTCGAATGACGTTTAAGAGGGTGATTGGCCTATAGGAGCTTGGATCGGAAGCCTGTTTGTTTGGTTTAGGGATGATGAAGATAACGACGGAAAATAATATCTACAAGGTAATCTTACCTACTTTATTTTATCCCAATTCACATTTTGTATGATCAGCTCATAAAGCACCGTCGTAACATTCTTTGCAGTTTAGTGTTTTTTGTCGGCACTAACGATAATTTCCGAAACATACTGCTTAATTGGTTTTAGCTAATTAATTAAATCAAATATACTCAACACTAAAACAGAAACCGTTTTGCGGCATTACTCTATGGTTGAGAGTATTTAGTTGCATTACAAAATGGAAGGGCTTTAATTTTCCTACTTTTAGTAAAAGTAGCCTTTAACAAACTAAATTTTTTTCCAAAATAAAATGTGTTTTTACGAATCTTGTCCAACACATCTTAAATCTGTCAGATGACATTGTCTTATAGAGCAAAATAATGAACTTGGGCTGTTTCAACAACTTTACTGCAAACTTACTTATACGTGGTGTACTTCTTGTGTGCTAAGAAGTATATTTTTGAAAGGCTTGAGAAGTATTTACAAAAAGTTTATTAGTTATTATCATTACTGAAATACGTAAGATATAACTACACGAGTTTATTTTATTATTTTATTAAAGCGCAGCAACTCCAAAGACATTTTTAAAAGCGATTAACTTGTCTCATGTGCAAGATTCCCAAGGAAGACCCGTTGGTGACAAAAGTATAAAACCTACTTAAGTATAGCAGGAGAAGGCATTACTTTATGGGCACTGCAGTATTTCAAATTATATAAAATAGAATGTAACGCAGGAAATAGTTTCTATAAAGCACAAATTTCTATTTGCTAGTTATTGAACATTTACACAACTTCATTTTGTTAATTACACATTCAAAACATACTAAACGTTTCTACGTCAAAACCAACAGGTTTAAGTAAAAAGTTCGTATTTTTACATAATGGAGAGAGGATTTAGTGTCAATTAAAAGCTTTTATAAATAAATGGCATTATTGAAATTAAAAAAAAACTGTGACCTGTAAAACTGACTTAGTGAGAGTTTTCAGGTTTTGAAGAGGACAGTAGAGTTGTATTATTGATGCTTTTAGTAAGTAAATATGTTACATTTATTACCATTTTCCTTTGTTTACAATTCAATATTTGTATTGAAACTACACCTATTAATGCTTGTTTGCCGCCCAATACCTATTGGATTTTCCCTCTCATTTATAAAGCGCCCTAATAACTAGTTGTGTATTTATGGACCAGAATATATTTACGGCATTTCAAAAAGCACTAATAACATACTCAAGGGAGAATGAGTATAAAATGTAAGTGTTTATGAGAACAATGATATTAGAACTGTTTCTTTACTTTTCACTCAAGAACCTTATCATAAAGGAATTATCCAGTAAATTATGTTTTTCAGGAATTAATCAAGTCGTTCTTTGATTCATTATACCTACTAAAGATAGTACTCAAAATAAAATTGCATATTAGAAGAATTAAGAACTATTTAGAAGACAATGTTTAATCTATCTTATGTGTTCTATGGTTACTTTTTTTGAAGCTGTAAATACCGGATTTATCTATGTATAATATTGACCTTATCTTTGTTGTTTACCCATAATTGTAACAATGTATGTGAAATTTAAAAGGAGGTTTGTAACTGACTACATTATTTTTATTCTGTAGAAACTGTAAGGGATAGTAGGAATGAAGTTTAAGATTTACTGCGAGATTGGTAATTATAATGTTGCGGCTATTGATTGGTGTTAATCGAGTGTGCAAAGTGGACCTGATTTTATTGAAGAATGATATAATCATAGGTTATAGGCAAACCTTATTTTGTACCGTTTGTCTTTTGCCGTTGAGTTGAATTAAAAACTTTTTTTCTGAGAGGGCAAAGAATAAGAAATCTCAGAGTAACTGTTGGACGGCTGCCAGTTTGTGAGTTGTCGGATAATAATTGGAATTAAGAAGAATACTATTCCATATTTAATATGTAAAATAGCTCGAAAAAAAATTTTAAATAATAAGGGAAAATGTGCAATGAGATACTCAGAGAATGTGACAATTGGTAGTATGGGGACGTTTTTGTCAATTCTGGGCAGAACGCTAAATTCGGAATAAACAATCAAAAATGAATATAAATAAATTCACGTTGTTTTTGTTTTCCTTTTCTATATTTTATTTCATGTTCATAAATCTAGTCCTGCAATAAAAAACTCGAGAATAAAATTTATAAAAATTTTTTGAAGACTTGGCATTGAAATTTTCAGTCGTGAATACAAAACAAGACAAGTAAATCTGGTTATGAGGACAGGGTCTAACAGACGTGAACAGTACGCTACATAACTCTTAAATGATCACTATTAATTGTTGATGAAATGCTTTAAATATCTATTCGAGTGACTCGAACATTCGTTAATAACTGCAGCAAGCGCAAATCTACATTCCGTAAAAAAAAATAAAATTTGTTTGTGATGTCTCTTTCCACTTCATGTTACTAATAATAACAATTCAACCATATTGTATTGAACAATCAATGAAAACAGATAATCACAAGATATGTTGCTCATATATGCAGAAAGTGAGGAACTGGCACTTTTTCCCTAACAGTTTAGTTTGCCAAAGTTTAAATTATTTAAAATCTTAAGTTTAAAAACATGAGGTTTATATTAGATAAGTACTTCGGAAGAAATGACAACGGTGGTTTTTTAAATTCTTTTGGGGATTTTTAAAACACTCAGTAATTCTTGACAGGGTCGGATTTAAAATGGAAATGATGCGGCGACTTTTCATTTATGGATCGCAATTCTTATAAAGAAACGATTTCAGTAACACTGACCTATATTTTAAGAAATCTAATTTTGAAAAAAATATGCAAAAAAATAGTTCTAATTATTACAGCAAATCTCAAAGATCAAATCGTGCTCGAAATCTGTTCGATTAGATAATTAGTGATGGGATTAAAGCAAGCACAAAACGGTACATATCGGATATTCAGCTTTAAGAATACAGGAAAACAAGGTTCGACATTTCGATCCATATTTCACATAACAGACACAAATAAAACACATCGTCAATGCACGAGTGGTGAGTGAGTTGTGACGTCACTGATCCAGCAGCCCGGTAGAACACAATGATGAATTTATCCTCCTTGTGACAACCGACACGTCATCACGCCCAGTCATTTTACTATAATGTCATTTTACACTCCAGTCCTGGTGGCCCAGTCCATTAAAGACCTACAAGCTGATTGCTCTAATCGTTAATTTATAATATGAATTAATACAATCGTTTTTATTGATTACTTTGTTTGAATGATATAACATAAGTTGTTTTTATATTCAGTGTAACCTGTTGTGACAATTTATTTGTTAAAAAAAGAAGAGAAATGCGATGTGATTCTTTAATTACTTAATAGGTTAGACGAACCATTAATTTAATCTGGTAACGTTATTTTTAAATATAAGTTTGCTTTAAAAGCATTTTAGCTAAAAATTTCACTTGCTTTAGTTAGCGCGTGGGAAAGTCTGCATGTACATTATGAAATCGATATGGGGATTATTAATTTGATAATGGATATTTCATGAGGGAAGAAGAAAGTTTACAGGAATTTTCAATTTGGCAAGCGTTATTATAGCAGGAGCGGCTGTGCATCGTAATATAACCACCATCTATTAAATTAGAATATAAGCTACGAGATTTTTATTAAATCCTCTGAAAACACAAAAGAGGATCGCGGCAACTACTGAGAATAACAAAAAAGTTTAAAAAAATAACGCGGCTACCGAAGATCATTGATCATAGTAACAACTGCCTACTACTTGAATATTAGACTCTAAAATAATATATCTCGCAGTTACTAATATTATATACGGTATGACTAGGCTTATAACTCCTATGGCGAGACAACATTTCCATTTATGCAAGTCATCCTAACTCAGCCATTTTAACTTGCATTTCCTTGTTTTGGTTTCTTCTTAAGTAGCCTTCCATGTCCTACATATTGCCATTCAATAAAATAAATTATCCTTACCATTTTTGTTTTTTAATATATCCTACTCCGTCTCAATATAATGCTTTATCTTTATTTATAATATTTATATTGATTGTCACAAATAATTTATTAATAGAAAACTAAATGTGTTTTTAGTAAAAACCCACCATAAATTGATTATTTTCTGGGTAATGCCGTTAAAATGTGACACTATGCAGAATACTGCACACACATAGAAATTTCACATATGTTCCAGAACCGAAACGTATGTTTAGAAAGAATTGACTATTAATAATCTATCAAGCGTAAAATATAAAAAATGATCTCGATTTCTAATTTGCATTTTTTTGACGGATCCTGAAAGTTAAGAGGTACGTACCTTTTCAAGCGTGCAAAATCTAAAGCAGTTTTGCTATTGGATCTGCTGACGGAATATTGGGAGGGTTTTTTTTCGAGGGTGGTCCGATTAGGAATGGTAGTTCGCATCAGTTCAAAGCTTGATGAGCAAACAGAAAAGTAAAACGAGTTTAAAAACGCAGATGTTAGGAAAATCTCCCTTCAAAGTATTTTAACTGTTCGTTCAATATTTACCCTAAAAGCGACCGACTTCTAAACGGCTATAACATTTCTCTGCCTTACATTTCCTATTTAAAAAATTATCAACTTATATGTAAGCTAGCTACACTTTAATTCAATGAATTTCTAAAAGCCACTTCACTGATTGGTTTCGTGATTTTAGAAAATCCTACAGACTATTCGTTTTATCTGCAAATAAATTTCTCTAAAAACCAAATAACAAAATCACTTTGCCCTTGGGATTTCTCGACTGTAATCATTCAAAGTCAATCAATCAAAGAAGGAAGTGCAAGATGGCGGCCAATCTGATCGTGAGGTAAATGAGATGTTTGCTTATCAAACAGGAACTCGTCTGCCTCAGATAAAATGCTCCGCAAAACTTTCATCGGGTAATTTAACTCGGGAAATGTGCTTCACTGACTTGATTATGATTGATAAAGAGATTGTTACGTCAATGTTTTCTTAATAATTTACTTTAGAATTCGGCTAAGTTTTAATTGACTAGCCAAGAAGGGTGAATAAATTTTAAAATTTAACTTTGCTTAGTAAAGCGGGGAATTAGGGAAATTTCACAAACAGGTGCTTCCCCTAAATATTTTTGTAAGAGTCGAGGTTTAGCTACTGTTTTATAATAGTGCTATAGGCTTGTATATTGCAATGAATCAGAGGAGTATAAGTATATTTATGTTACTACATTATACAGTTTTTACATTTTTTTAAATAACTACCTAGTTAATGAGAGTTTTAGCTGTATACAAAAGCAAGCAAGCAAATGAATCTTCATTTATAATTATGAGAGTTAGTCAATTAAAATAATCAACAGAAATTTTACTTTAATAAATATTAAAGTTAATGCGCTAAAACTATATAGGATTTATCTAGTTAGACGCATTGGTGCTCAAAGCCGTACAAAGAGGAGGGTGGGACGGGAGCACTACACCGAGACCCAGGTGTTAAGGGGCCCCAAATTTACACTGTTGCATTTCTAACGCTATTTAAGCTTGTCTCATATTTAATTTATGAACAGGTAGAAGGCCCCTGCCTTACCTTCAATCAGGGCCCCGAGAGACTTTTGCACACCCCTGTTGATTACATTACTTTTATTTTGTATATTATCTTGTTGGCTCTTGGTTAAGGTATAAGTCGTAATAGTTATAATCACCATTGTTTACATGCAACAATGCAATTTTGGCAATTAATTAATTATTTCATTATTTATATGATCAGTCAGAATTCTGCTAAAAATAATTAGAGATACAAAAGGTCTGTTTGGTCAGGCTTGGAAAATTTCAAATCTATGGAGATAGGGAACAAATTTAACTTACAGCTCACAGCACGAAGCTTTGCGTGTGAACTTGGATGCGTCTTACCAAATTCGTCAGTGGGTTGGTATAATTCACTTGTATGCTGGTTTGTCATCAAATCAGTATATATGCATATTATGGTTTCTGTCATTCATCTCCTATCTGCGTTCCTAGTAACTACATTATATTTTTTATTTACTGGTCATTCCTCTTGAAAGGGTTTTGGCTGTAAGTGAATGCTTTCTTCATTCATAAATGGGTTTATTACCAGATTACCCTTGTGAGCGTTCTTTATTGCGTCCAAGAGGTTGAGGAAATTAACCAGTAAAATTCTTTATTTGATATCTCATTCTGATGTTCAACCCATAACCAAGACTAATAGTAATGACTAATCTTCAAAACAGAACATTTGTCAAAGGTTTGAGAAGCACAGAACGCTTTTAACATTTCATGTTGTGACAGCTAGTGACGCACTGATCTTGTTTTCAGAACACAGGAGGAAAATGGAAAGTATTACCTTTGAAAATCCTTAGCTATCTTCAGCTTTCTAAAAGCGTTGCATTAAGGGCATTAAAACAAGGCAGATAATTTCTTGTTCTGATTACTAAGTTTTTATTGCAATAGTCAGTAGCATACGCATACCATTGAGAACTCTATTAACTTATTTACTTTATCTACACTAACTAAGGTCAATCAAAGGAGAAATCAGAATGGACAGAGGAAAAAAAGGCGGTGATTACATTGAATAAGATTCTTGCAAAATTTGGTCGTACGAATTCCTACAAACTCATACGAAATATCAGAGGTACACACATGCAGGGGAGTGCTATTACAGTACTTAACGCCAATTTAATATGAATTAGTTCGAATTTGTATAGTTTGTCTGATGCGACCAGAGTATTTTGTTTTTTGATCAGTGCAGTACAAAAAGGTAGAGAATGCCTAGTGAATATTAAAAATTACTATAATAAATGCGAAAATATGCGTAGATTTATTTAGTACTAATGATGAAATGGGTTCATACAGGCAGGACCGACTGAAGAGCCGGGCTTGCGGGGCAGCTGCCCAGGGCCCCGCGTCTTGAGGGAAAAAGAATTAATTCTTTGCATCGATAGTTCAGAATAAATAAAGTTTCTAATTTCTTTTAAATATTTAAAATAAACGAATTATGTTGTCTCTGAAAAGGCGGTGTGTTTCTTCTTTTTTGTATTTTAAGGGCTCTGCCCCGCCAAACTTCAAGCCAGCCCTACATACAGAGTGCTTTGGGTCATCAAGAGCAAGAGCATGGAAATGTTAAAAAAGAAAAGTTATTGGGATCAAAGTGTATAAAGTCTAAACATTTCGTTGTACTACTATATTTTTGCACAAATTCTTATCCAATGAAACCGCGCGCCGCCTGTGCAGAAGTATGCATACCAGCTCTATTTGACAATGACGGTTTAACATTGACTAATTATGAGATAGCGCTTGAGTTTTACAACCTCGGATAGTAGAATTTATCTTGAACACGTTGTAAGTAAGTTATTGTCTGACAAATAAATTCTATTACCTGAGGTTGTAAAACTCAAGAATTATGCCATAATTAATCAACGGTATGGAAAAAGTCATTTTTATTTTCAAATGAAATCCACCATAAGAAGGAGATTCGGAATAGTAAACACACTCAAGTTCGTTAAAAAATGAAAGAAATAGAACAACCACATAGAAAGAGCAGATGTAGAAGTCTAGACGTTGGAGAGATAGCTGACAAACAGCATTAGAAGAAACTTCATGATTAGCATGAAGAATACTTAAGTAAAGAATGAAGAAAAATAATAAAAAGAAGGACGAGCCCTGTAGAATTGAGTAATAAGAAGTAGACCTTACCAAATATGAAACTAAGATCTCCTAACGCAGCGACTCTTAAATAGTCTGGCACAGGGCTAAGTATAGAAACGTATGCGGTGTTCCATTTAATATAAAATACGACGCACAACAGAAAAACGATGGCCAAGGAAAGGGATGTAACGCGATCTGAATGAATCAATCAGAGGTAAGTCACCATAATGCCTTTCTCTCTAGAACGATGGAAATGCAAGCTTTCTACTTTTTGTTTTCAATGTTCGCCTATACCTTGATATAACAACAATGGTCAATCATCTTCTAATGTTTGGTCACATCTAAATCAATAGGATTGTTTCATATGTAACGACTGAGATTGCGACCTCTACCGCGTACTACGATGCAACTTCGGTATGCTCCTGGCGTAAGGACACCGCTACTCGGATGCTTGAGAATTAAGCCTCCTTAACACAGACCTGTAGTCTAATTCAAGAAAAGACAAAGAACTTTTATGTTAGTCTGCTTTCTTATGGAGACGGAAATAGAATGTCATCTTGTATTTTGGTTATTTTAGGTGATTTAAACCTACACAGATGTACCAAAGTTCAAGTTGCTGACGCATAAAGGAAAATTCTTGGCAATGTGATTTCATATTATGTTTGCTAAAGTTACTTTAGATAATTGCCTTTCACCAGAAAAAGGGATGGAAATGGGGAAAAATAGCGTTACGTGTATTTATTGGTCTTGCCTTGTCCTTGTCTTGATTTCAAGCAAAGTTTTGACTATTCCTGTTTTTATTTAAATGCATTTGTTATATCTAGACTTGCTATTAGCATCACTATTAAATAAAGCGTCGATATTCCACTACATTTGAAGTCTAAAATAAAAAAATTAAGAGTCTTGATCCAGGACTAAAGTCTTAGTCCAAGATAAGAAAAGAAGATTTTGATAATTAATTAATTATTACCAGCACAATAATCTATTGCCGATATGTCAGAAGACTCATTAAACTGCAAAAGGAATACTCAAATGTAAACTTCCAGAAGAAGTCAGAAACATTTATAAAGCAGTTATGAAGTCAGTGCTAGAACTTTTGAAGAATTTATAGTTATTATAGTTATAGACTCAAATTAAAATAAAGGAAATGCTAGTTCTGGTCTGAAGCGTTCAAAGAGAAGGCGTAATCAGAAGATTCTACTTTGACTTGTTAAAGTCGTTATGTTATATACAGACATTGGAAAGTTACTTTAAGAAAGTAATTAGTTACAGTTACAGTTACTTGATTTTAAAAAGTAACTAGTTACTATTACAGTTCCTGCAAATATGTAACTAAGTTACTTTACCGTTACTGTCAGTTACTTTGATTCTATAAAGAAAATAAAGAAAAACTTTTTAGAACCCATCAAAATTCAAGATGATTTTAATTAATTTTTCTTTGTATAAGCTTACTGTACAACTCTTAGAATTACACAATATGAAAACATGGATTTTCTGAACATCATCAAAACTAAATTTGAAAATCGATTATTCCAGTAACGCAAAAGGTAACGACCTGAAGTCGTTACCGTTACACGCTTTTTGTAATTAGTTACAATTACTTTACTGCCTCTTTATAAAATAACGCGTTACCTCTAGCGTTACTGAAAAATGTAATTATTTACAAGTAACGCGTTACATGTAACGCGTTACTTCCAATGTCTGGTTATATACCTTATGTTTATAATGAACATTTGATAATTAGAATAGAGGCTGCATTAAATAAATAAATGTATGACATGCATACAAACATTTGAGATTCAGATTATATGTGGAAGACGATTAGAGGAAGAAAATCACGAACAGAAGAGTACTACATGAAAGAAAATCAGCACAGAAGTTGAGATTTCTTCTGCAGTCTGCTGTTACCTTAAAAAGACTAAGTAAGAATGAGTAGTATATAAAATACCAATACCATGCTATATAAAGCTGGTAGGGATGAAACATAAGAAGTAACAAAGCAAGGTAGGCCAAACATGGCGACTAGAGGAATAGGTTTCTGCTACTCATAACATATAAAGACGTTCTTTCAGCAAATCTGAGTGAGGAGCATGTGCGAAAAGTTGCACAACATACTATTCTAAGTAAATTGTGGTAGAATACATAAAATAGAAAGTATGGAAGATATCTTTAAGTAAAGAAAAATTGGCACCAACAAGCTACCTACTTATCCAAGCACAACTAATATTGTTCATAAAATTAAACAAAATGTCTTCATACAATCTCATGCCTACAGTCACTCTTTGCAGTTGTCTGAACAGTCGCAATTATTAAAGTTTTACAAAAAGTAATAGCAGTGATAACAACAATTAATCAACAACAACTGTTCCACTAACACGTTCAACACTGATTACTGATTGTGAGTTGATCAGTTTTTTGCAATAAAAAAAATCAAACTAATTTTATACAGAATTTTGATAAGGCACTATTGACTAGCTTAATAAAACCATTTTAAAACAAACTACTCTTAGAAAATTAAAGAAGATGAATATGAAGAAAGTTGAGCTGTTATCAAATTAAATTAATTGAAAATATCCATTCATTTTTGGTCTTCATAGTGGTGGAAATATTCATATTTAGAACGTAATACTTCTACAATTTACCCTGAACGTATTCTACATGGTATTCCAAGTTCCTTCCAATCTATATCTCTTACACCAAGTAAGTGCACATTGGTATTTTATCAGTCTTGATACTTATGTTTGTAAAGAGTGATATCTTTCTAATTGGTCTGTTGGCTTGTTATCTATCTGATTAAAAAAATTATTTTTGGCCCTACTTTTACTGCTTGTTACAACTTCCATCAGTTCAATTTTGTTTTATATTTTGTACACAACGTAGGTCGTTTAATCTCTTACCAGTTACAATTTTTCCATGGCAGCTCAGTTGTTGAAAGATATCTTCCAATGCTAATGTAGACATTTTAGGTACAAAACATTTCCTTGATTTACCACTCCGTATATTACAGCATATGCACGATAACCTGCATTATTTAAGGCTTTACAAATATTAATTACTTTTGGGATTAAACCTTTATTTCGAGAAGTAAACAGCTTCTTCATTAAAAATCATCTCTAGGGAAATTTATTTTATTTTCAACTTTTTGAAGTTTTAGAAAGGGATTGAGGCTGGTTGGTATTCACAGGTCTAGGTAAACGTAACCCGCACATTTTTCACCGAATCTGTCCATCACTAAAATCCTAGCTGGATGTAGGCGTTCTACAGCACCTACTATAGCCTGCTTGCTCTTTGGGTTGGCACCTTTCTAGTTTATGGTTTTCCAAGACTTTAAGGCAGAGATGGGCACCCAAAGTTGGATTGTCCAAATTGTTTGAATTTACTAGTACAACAACAAAACACGTTCGTTGTTCATATATTTTGCAGCTTGAATGTCTAAATTAAATTGCCTGATTAGTTAGTTTTTGCTGATAAATTTGTCTTTATACGAGCTGATTCGGTCCCGGAACCATGTTTCTGCACCTCTGTCCTAGAGTAAAATTTATACAGTTGTGGCAGCAAGCTGATACATCTACCTACAGTAGATTTTTAAATCTTCTAGAGCTTTTTCTGGTAAATAAGCACCACAATAGCAATTTTCTAATCTCCTGGAATATCGAGCTTATGTAGACGTCTTTTAGAACAGTTTTTTAATTTAGTTTTGAACGATGTCGATTCCGTGCTGCAGCATTTCCACAAGTACATGGTATTCAGCTGCTGTTGTTGAGTTCTTAATTTAGCTTAGACCTTTCTCAGTAATTGAGATTTTAATTATTTAGTATTAATAAATCTTTTGGTGTCTTCTTTCTTGTTTGCTGCTTTGATACCCTCGATGCTAATTTTTATTCATTGAAATTTCTGTATAAGTTCTCTGTCTTCACGAATCTCTGCCAATTGATAGAGACTTGTTTTTATACTGAACTTTTATCTTGTTTGCATTTCTAAAGATACTTTCATACTCTTCTTAAAATTTCCTATTATTTTCTCTTCTTTTGTTGTGTTCGCGTATGTCGTAACACTCCAAGGGGAGAGTGGAAGTCCAGAGTTGCGTTACGCAGTGTTACTAAGGGGGGGAGGTCAAGAGTAACGTTACGTAACGATAAAATGTTAGTGATAAAAATTATTTAAACTCATATTTATTTGTCTCAACTCAAACAGTCTGTGTATAGGTCACAACGGTCGCGCGCCACACGCGCCTCTCTTTGACTAAAGTAGTGAAAATAATTTTAATTATGTATTTCTTATGAAATCTTTATCAATAAAAAATTAGAACATTTTCATATTAAATGTAGGAGGGGGGGCTTAGAGTATTGCGTTACGTAATATTCAAGAGGGGGTTCAGACTTGCGTTACGGGTGCTTTACAAGGGGGAGGAGATATCAAAGTCGTTCAACTTTACGTTACATAATTTAAGGACTGCCCTTTAGCTCAACGTGTTCAGTTAAACAACTAAATTATGAAATTATGAATAAATCTGTCATAAAGAAACTAAGAAGAAAACCAAGCTTTTATGATATTTCTCCCTCAGGAGTACGCGATTTTGGAATTATGTTATCTGTGCTCCGAAATTAGAAGTCGCCACCGGCGGAATTTTAAATATCCGCTTTTACATTACACTATGACATAGTATAAATTGAAAACTTTGACCAGCAACATTACTTACATTAGATAATCATTGCTTCCAGGGTTATCATTTTTCCTGGCAATTTTCTCAAAGAACTTCTTAAGATATCCACTATATTGCACACACCATTGTTAACCAACCTCTAAACTACAGCTTGCAGTAAAGTGCAAGTTTTTAAAAATGCTAGATTAGAATTACGTCTGTGCAACATGACGAAACCGATGGAAACAAACTAGATATTATTCTGGTCAACTCATACCGGTAACTGTGAGCGCTAACATCAACGTGTACTGCACGAAACGAGCAAAAAAGATCAGATTTGCCAATGTTGGTTTTTGATAAGTTTCATATTGAAAAGCAACAATTTAAAAGCTAATGAGTCGAATGCTAAACAATACGAAAACTTTTATGTTTCATTCAAAGATGGATTTGATAACTGTGTTAACGTCGTTCTTATAGTGACTATTAAGGACGTTAGCTTTAATATGTATGTATCTACGATGTTAGATTGCAAATCCGAATAAAACTGTTTTCTGAACAAATATTAATTAGGATAGTCTTGGTGTCGGTTCATGATTAAGAGTGGCATACAAATCATTAGCGACAGGCACATCAAAAAAAAGAAGTAGAACTGTCTTCAATCATTGTATAATAATTTACTAAAGAACTAATTAATATTTAATGAACTATTTGGGGTTAAAACTCTTTGTCTTTGAATTAAATCAATTTATAGTAAACTTAATATCAGAGTTCTGACAGTTTAGATGATTTGTAAATCATAACAAAGTGTAGTCAAATCGTTTGGGAGTTCTGTTGAACTAAGAATTACATTGCAACCCAGAAAACTGTAGGTTTATTATCAACCATGAAATTCAAAGGAATTTTTCGACAGTTTTTCTTTATTATTCTGAGCCAGCAATTAGCAAATGACGGGTAGTCCTGGTAGCATACACGCAAAAAAATGTTTTGTTGGTGCAACAAGAAATTTAGTGGAATTTTGGACAGCAAATATGTGTTTGCTGTAGCAACAAATTAATCTGTTCCTAACTCTAATATAAATTATAAATTTGTTGTATTTACCAAAGTGCTGTAGTGGCAAGAGCAAAAAATTATACAGTGTGACAAAAATATTTGCTGTCCAAAATTTCACTAAATTTTTTGTGGCCCCAACAAAACATTTTTTTCCGTGTAGTAACAACAAGTTTTCGTTTTTTCCCAAAAACTAAATGTGCTGTTTGTAGCTACAACCAGCGTTTATGATGACATTTTTTATTTGACAATTGGCTCTGGATAATTTGTATAACATATAAGACATAAAAACAAAAATTTAAATATTTTGATTAGCTATTAAAGAACAAGAGAATGTCAGTTTCTTTCTTTCTAAAAGATAGTGTTACGTGTGGTAATATTTATATTTTCCGATTTCCAATGAAAACGAAGTTGTTCTGCGGTTTTTGTGGTGCGTAGTTTTTAACTCGTCGATAATGCTTATTAAAAGTAATTTCAAGTGTATACTTAACGCGATGTGCTTTAATGTACAGATTATGATTTAAAACAATACTTATTCAGTTTATTAAGGATTTCTCATAACGATACTATCTAAAGTGATTTATTATAATTTATATCAATTTTGTAACTAATAACACTAAACAAAAAACTCCATTTGGCGTTAAGGAATAATGAAAAAATTGCGTGTACGCAAGTCATATAGGTATTCCATATTTATTTTTATATGGAGCCAGGGCAGCCATATAAATTTGTTTTTAGACCATTACACCTTATTATTATTGTTGTTAATACAATGGTATTATTTAGACTTTAAATTGCTTGGAACACGAAAACATAGAATTTGTATACACAGGATGATGTTCTTAAATTTTGGTAAAATGTAGGAATGATCATTAGAAGTACAAAGTTTATTGTTATATCGTTCGTTTTTATTTCCCCTTTGTTGTTAAAATTTGATTTGTTTAGTAGTAATGTAGAGTTATTGTATTTAATGTTTAGAAACATGCAAGTTAGAAGGGAATATTTTTAACTTTGAAAGAATCAAGTTTTTATTTTTCCAATAACGATTTGTCAAGAATAAAAAATCCCAAAAGAACTTGTGTGTATTATTTACTAGAGTGTTTACTCATTGAAAAAGTATAAGGTATCATAAACTACCCCCACAATAAAGAATTACCGACTTGTAGTAGCAGTTATTTACCACAAAGGAATAGAAGGATTACCTAGTGCTAGTGCATTTGCATTGTGTATGATTTATGGGCCTGTTAGTTCCGGGTTGGAATATTATTGACCGGAATTTTTCAAAAGAATATGATTTACAAGAAGAAATGCAATTTGAATTGCAGAATGCTATATACCCTTCAAACCCATCTCATTCTAATTTCACGCAAAATGCATGTTATAGTGTTATTTCGAAATGTTAAAGTAAATAACAAATTTATTCAAAAAATAGGTCAGCAAAAATTGTTGCCAATCAAACATAGAAATTATAATTTAATTTATGTTACACTTGTATTTTTAAATATGAGAACAGCAGGTGGTGATTCTTGAGAAAAAGAAATACTTTTTATTTCTAAACTTGTTTCACACCACACTAATTGCGAAAGTAATGCCGCATTTAATTACATCAGCTGATTGCCCGCTACAGAAATACCAAGTCTTACACGTATCAAGTCTTATTATATTTTAAGTGCCTTAGTTTAACTCTATATAATGAAAATTAAATGTGCCAAGAGGTGTAAAAAAATACAAATACAAAAGACCGTTGGTTCGGCTAAAACCTTAATTGCATATCGTTTTTAGCCTGGAGTGCTATCAACGAAAACGATAAATCATAAGAAAGTGTCAAGTTGTTCATCAGTCTCAATATTATTTGTTTCTAATGATTATAAATTTTGTTACGAAGTGTATTATTTTATTTTTTCGGTTTGAATTATTTTTTATTGCGGTTAACTGAAACATATAAAATAGTATTCCGTTAATATTTAGAATGCGGTAACTTATATGAGTAAACTACACGAACTCCTCAAGGATTACCTTCAAGCTGTAGTTTACTTTAAATCTTAAACCTAACTTAAAGAAAACTATACTACTAAACAAATAATATGTTTCGTATAGAAATTTTGGTTTGTTGACACAAAACGGCATCATACTTTTCTCTTTTTATTTTAAATTAAATTCTTCCGTTTAACAGATGAGCCCAGCCTACGGAAAATGCTTTTAGAAGACGATATGCGATACTGTTACTTTTGCTATACCAAAATTATGTACTATTTACATATTATAAATAATTCAAAATTGGCATTTCTTTTTTGATTTGTTTAAAAATATCTTGTAAAAGATGATTATGCAACTTATGTATATATCAATTTTATCTCTACAGACTTGGTGCTTCACACGTTGTAGTTCCTTACTTCGTAACCAACTTAAAAAGTTTAAAGACACTTAAATAAGCTCTACTACTATAAGAAATAAAATTAATATCCTAAAAGTGTTCTCTTCACATTTCATAGTTACAAACTTAAAAGATAGAGAACTAAATATTTACTTTTTTATTGAAATCAGATTGGTTTTTCGACCTACTTGGATATTACTATAACATTTAAAGAAGGCTGGAGTTCTGACAATTTATAGAGTAACGTAAATGCTTTTCAGTATGCAATAATGTAGAAACTCCAAATTCAACAATAATGTCCTTAATGTTCGGAAACTTATTTCAAAATTGGTAGTACTTCAACTGTAACAAAGTGGCAGACACATTTTTGTGCAACATCGTATAGTGTTATATCGATGAAATTAGTTCTGTCTAAATCTCTAATATAAACCTCCCATACAGCCCAGGAGGAATCTTCATGAGAGAAATTACATTCATGGATGCCTCAAATCTGTTCATGCCTAATGTGACACGAGTTAAGAATCTGCAACTGTATAACTCAGTATTAATCGCAAACTTTCAATACTGCTTTTTCAGCAAATAAACACCACAAAGAAACTCAGAACTCAGAACTGTACTAATAAAAATAATGAATCTTAAACAGCTTTTATACTCAAAGAAACATGATTTAGATATAGAGCAATTTCTAAAGCAGCGTATTAACTACAAAATGTTCTCTTGAATGATATTTTCAAAGCAATTTCAAACGGTTATTATATTTGCTTTTTTGTAGTTTTGGTTTGTCTACTCTACATGTTTTAAGTTCTACTTAAACGCTTTTCAGTAATGTTCTCAAGAGTCAAAGGTTATTCAACTGTTTGTACCTACTAATTATAAAGCGTTTTAACATCTGAAACGGGGGTGGGCAACTAAAGCTTGACGCGGGCCAGATCGAGAAATTTTAAAGTGTATTGTGGATCAAATGCTTAATTAATTATGTTGTCATTGAAATTTCACAATTTATAAATTATAATTAATATGTTTAGCAATAAGTGAACTTACGAAAATATCAACCCACAAAACCACAGAAACCAAAAGAAAGCGAGACAGAACGTATCATGCTTAGAAACCGCAGTAGTTCATTCTTTATTCAAAAGGTACTGAAATATTACAACCATTTTCTTTGTCATGTTTCTCTGTCTTCGAGAATAAGGGAGCTATGGGCAAAAACCAATGGGCTATAGCTCAATAGTAAACAAAACTTGAGTCGCATTAATGTGGGCTTAAGAAAATAATTTTTCTGGAGGAAAACGAAAAGTTAAATTAGAAGAATGTACAGGTTTGCGACTTATGTCCGATAGCAAATGATCGAAAGGGTTTAATAGGACTTTTACTCATGGTTAAAGAAACTGCTGACTTTATTAGCGGCTGTCAATGTCTTCTTTAAGCATATGTCATTTATCCTTTAAAGTATAGCCATGGCTGGCAGTATTATTATCACGGTGTTGCGAGTTGCACCATCAAATGAGATCTTTTCGCCTTTTCACTTTAAATCGACCAGCCACGATTGCAAGGTTTGGAGTCCTCGAATTGAACGTTATTCAGCACACCATGTTAGTTTAATTATTAGAGGTTTAAGATCTCTCGGCTAGCACAACACCTGCTACTTTACGTCGGCGTCGGTTCCCTAGCTACGATAGCGACTGCAGCTGCTTCTTACTTTACTCCGGTTGGTTCTCTGTGTTTCTTAAGTTGTATAGGCCTGACCACATTCCCATATGCGATGATCAGCCTATATACTCAATCGGTCAACACCAACATTCCACTCCGCAGCGCGAGATGTGGGACTGAGGTTCTAAGGAAGATTTCGTTTTCAACCAATCGTACCCAATCAACTGTATCATCAATATGTCTAGCGTTCACCAGTGGCGACTGATGGGGCAGAAATGTTGAGATTGTAGCATTTGTAGGTATCATTACAAATCTACATATGGTGATTGAGGCTGCTATATGTCTGAGCAACAGAGCACGACAAACTCACGAGCCATCAATTTCAGTTGCGATTACGAGATAAATATTACAAAGAGCTTGTTTATACAGCCTGAGCCTGCTTAATTGAAATGTCTTTTGAACTTGCTCAAACATCGACATCGCTTGGTTGCGTTGCAGTAGCTCAGAGTGAAGCTGCCGGGCAACTAAAACCAGGTATCGACATTGCAAGAAGCACACGAGAAATCTTCACAAACTCGATCTCACCCTTATACAACTGAAGCTTTACTCGACAGTGCGCAGTCGCCTAATATAACTATTAGTTTTGCACACCTCTCGCAAAGCAAATCTCGTACTGCATATCTTATGCATGCAAGTTCAAGTGTTAGTTTGTGGTGTGATGCTGGAGCAACCAACAAAACCACCAAGAAGTATTTCTCGCTATCCTGTAAATTCTATTCATCTAACCTACAATCACCTAACCACGGTCATACACTACCATCTCCCTACAACATCTGCTGTACGGCTTTGGCCACTACCACAACTATCAACAACACCATCTCATAATTACATCAGCGCTTGCCATCACGAACATTTTCCACAGTTACCTCCAACATTCACTACCGGATCATTTAGTTGCTTTTATTGCCGCCTCCATTATCATCTTAACAATAGTGACAACCGCGTATCGTCTATCAGCAACAGTTTCTACTAGGGCAGAAGAAAAGCAAAAGAAGCTGCAAAACAGTCCCGATGCCTTGGTAGAAATTAACGATGAACAATGAGTATCAAGGAATAATATGTATACAGTAATACCCCGAACTTACGCAATAGGTGGGATCGAGCAATAACCGTGTAAGTTGAATTCGCGTAATGTGGGTACAATTTTGCATATAGATACATACAAATTATGTTTAATTAGGACCGGAGACTAAAGAAAACAATAATTTAGAAGGAAATGTGTAATAAAATCTAAGATAATACAACAAATTATATTATTATGAATTGCAAAAACGTAAATCGAAGTTATTTTGAGGTAGAAGGCTTCATCAAGTCAAGCCAAACACGATATTTCCCCACCGAAGGCGGGAGGCCGTTTTAAGCTCTCCGTGGAGCTTCTTCAGCCAACTTGGTTTTCGTTGCTGGTGGTAGCGACGTAGATTCCGTTTGTGTACGCGTTGTTGGCCCGGCTGGTCGATGGAAGACGATGCGGACAGCAGTAGCTGAGAAGGCTTCATAAAATCTAACAAAGTCGTCTGACGGATCAAATATTTTTTCTTCTCACGCAGAATTTCCTCGTTGGAGTATATGTTTTCCAAAATTTGTAACCCTTTTTTAATTGAACTGAGGCCTTTTGTTAACAAAAGATGAATCGACAAAAAGGTTTAAAAATCACGTAACTTCGGATTCGCGTAAGTTGGGGAAGCGTAAGTAGGGGTATTACTGTATTGAAGACAGAAAAGCTTTATTTACATCTGCTTGCTATCTGTAGCACTGAGCAAGCTAATCGAGAAGTGAAAAAACTCTACTACCTGTACCTGTATTTTGTCATAAACAGCATACACAATGAGTAAATATGACGACTAGAATGAAAGAGTTACTTATATTCAGTTTTTCAGTGTTGGGTTAGACCAAAACAAAATTGTTAAAAGACAAAATTTTGGTTTTTAAGCACAAAATAGAATTTTCCGATAAATCGGATTTTTCGACAAGAAAGGATAGTTTTGTTTACTCGAGAAAAACTACAGAAGCCTACAATGCAAAACTGCTAGAGATCAGAAGTTTAAAACAAGCGACTCTGTCTATTATTTAGATAGGTACGACCTCTCTTCAGAAAATCAAGAAATCTGTTGATTGGAGAATCCTTCATCGTGAATAAAGTAAAGGACTTCATGGTTACAAAGTAAATTACGCATTTGAAAGTAGTCAAGATGCTTATAGTACTACAAGTTGAGACTTCCGATGCCGCATTTTAACAAAGATGTGATATATTGGGAGACCTCCTCTTTGAAGTCTCAAATTAAATAAATTACCTTTTGTAGATCAGTTTATATTTTGTTTATGTTTTATTGTATTTGGGTATTGTAAGATTTCTTGGAAATAAATACAACACACTATTCTTTCTTAAAGGGTGGAACCTCAAGCCAAAATAATACAAAAATGAATAAATGCAGAATTAGCACTGTACAGAACTAGAATGTTTCGGTTCAGATCCTTGTCCATACAGGGCAACTTTAAAGAATACGAGACAATTTCCTTCTCTATGTCAAATCTATTCAAATATGGCGGATGTCTATGTTGAGCAGATTTGTTGAAGTAGATGTTGGTCTTAAGAAATCCTACGAGGCGTGTAAGTTTATTGTTACAATCAATAAACAAGTCATAACTGAAAAGGTAATAAAAAAGTTTCTGTAGTCTAATAGTTGCCAGTAGGTAGTGCAATTATAACGTACTTAGTATCTTTTGAAAGTTCCAGATCTCAAGAACCCAAGAAACTTATTTTAAAAAGAGCTAAAACAGAAGTAGAATCATTTTAAAAAGAAGAAGTAAGATAGTTGTAAATTCTTATTACGTTTACAGTCATCTTGGAAAAATAGAGAACATACTGCATCCAGAATAAAGGTAGCTAAATACGTACAAGGTACACAATTCAACAAGTCATGACAAAAAGCTCTTTATGCCCTTGTTTAATTACAAGTTCCTGCGTTCTTTTTTGTTAGGTATTCTTTACAACAGGCAGTTGTTTTTCGAAATACTCTCTGAAATAAACCGCAGTTCGTTTTCTGAACAAGGCAAAAATTAAATAAGGTTTACTAGTCCATTTGGTTTGGAGTAGAAAGTTATAGAACACAAATCAAAAAGAAACAAAAGTAAAGAGTCGGAAGCGGCCGCTCTTTTAGTTAAGTTATATTTTTGTTCTGGGCTATGCACCACACCATCCCTTTAAAAATCATAATAATCGAACAGTCGGGAAAGATGTTACCAGCGGAGTACTTTGATATCTGCAGCTGTTTGTATTTGCTTTTCTGGTAAATAGTAATTAGCATGTTTGAAAACATCATATAAGTGTGAGTAATGTGAGATTTATCACGCAGACCTCTTGCATAAAAAATGATATGGCTTTACTTCTCAAGTATCAAATATTGATTTACTGTTCGTTTCGCAACTATCAAACATATTTTTAAATTTGTTATAAAACCTTAAGTACTATCTCAAAACCCAAACATAGTTTTAGGTTGATCCAGGTTTGCTTGAATGCAATAATTGTAATGCACATAAGCCAAACCAAATTAGAGAATATGTTAAGTCAAAAGTATAGATATTATTGTTCAGACTTAGCGAATTCTGAGTTTGCATTTCTCCTAAATGGATGTTGAGATGATTGAAAAATTGCCGGTAGTATTGTAATGACTTCTGCTTGTCTTGAGTTTGTGATGATGAAATTAATCAAAGTTTTACATTTACTGTATTACTGGTTTGATGGTATTTTTGATCATGGTTATTCTCACTATACCCTTACATAAATAATTTGTTTTTGTCTGTTTTCAGTTCTTGTATTTAGGTATATATGTACTGATCGTATTATAACTACTATTGACTACTGAGATAATAAATCAAAAAACAGTACCAATCTATATTAAAAACGGATAAAGATACTTAGCTCTGCAACTTTTTAAATCATTCAGGGTCAATTATGTTGATAAGGTAAGCAAGATTGTAGAAAGAGATTTCATATAAAAACAATTATAGGAAAGAATACATTTTTAGTTACATTCGACCTTTAATAACAACTGAAGTAGTAATAGGAAAACATGATTTTAAACACAAGTACATTTTACCACGATCATTTTTCTAGTATCAAATTTCAGATGTCAGAGGGAACATATGAAGAAAACTGTTAAAAAGTTTCTTTGTACATTCAAATTGGATGTTCAACGTTAGCAACACCCTGCTCCTAAGCAAACAATGACATTGATCAATTGTCTATTATTCACATTGGCAATTCTTAACTGGTTGTTTATTTTTTTCTTTAACTGCAACGAGTCAGCTGATGAACAGAAGACAAGTATTGTAATACCTCGTCGATATCTGAATAAGGATTGTTCATATATATGCAAATTATTACCTCTCACATTACATTTGCCTTTTGCAAATTAACTGTTCTATCATGGGGCACATGAAGAATGAGGTGTCACAAGTATTTCCGTCATATTCATTGACATTTTTATGTATAGATTCAAAAATTTACGTAGACAAATAGTAAATGCGAAAATGTTTTATGATAAAAATTCTAAGAAAGCTCGTGTCTATAATATGTAGGTAATCGTATGCATGAATCGTTTAATCTTCCAGTCATCGTTATACAGCAGTCCATGAAAGAGAATCGCCTAGAGGGCTATAACCAGCACATCACAGAATTCCTTGTAGCATCATTAGCACGTGCGTGTCATTCGTGTCACAGTATCTTTTCTGTCTTATTTTATATCTGATTAATTTTAATTTTCGTTTTTCAAAAAAACTTATTGAAAATGCTTTAAATCGGTGTTTTAATCTTGTTACAAAATGTATTATTAATTAATAAAAATTCGTGTTTTTTATCATCACGTTAAAGTTATTTAGAAATACAATTTCAAAAACAATCTTTTAAAATGATTATTTTTATTACACATAATTATTTTTTAAACAACTAGCAAATATAAAAATTATGAAAGGAATGAGATCCAATAATAAGAATCTAAGTGTGTGATCACTGATCAGTATAAATTCATAGTTGTAAGAAGAGGAAACGATTGTTATCACAAAAACCATACGTACTATAATTATCACGTTTGTAAAGTTAATCTCGATTAATAATATCACTGGATAATTTCATTATATTACACAAAAAAAAGGAATACTTTATAATATGAAAGCCGTCGTTTAGGTTAATTTTTTAAAGTTAAAATAGGAATTTACTTTTTTTAATTTACAGCTTAATTCGCTCACAAAACATAGAAATCTTTTTATGAATCCTTTCTCAAGATGCATATTAGACTTACTGCTTTGAAATAAAAACTAAACTAATGATTTTACTCGAGCATTTACAGCAGAGAAGTGCATATCCTGTTGTGTAATTTTGCACATCCTGTTCATTAAGCGCTTTTCTATTTTGTATCTAATTAACACACATTCTATAAACCCCAGCCAAACAAATAATGTTTACGCCTTGAGTACTACGTTGGAAATCATTAAAATTTTTCTAAAATTAAAAAAATTCTAAGTTTTCATAATTTCAATGTTTTTTTTGTCACGGCATTGGATACTTCCATTTTGAACTAAAAACAGATTTGTAATGGCGATTTTTAAATTACCCTCATAAAAAAGATAATAACAAAGGGGACGTCCATACTGAAACCATCACACATTTATCAAGATTCTAATCTTTAGCAATTTTATCTTCCTGTTGTGATTTTGGTAAAATTTTACTACAGCAACATTTTCTGAATGGCTGGCTATAGGTCAATTAGTTTTAGTTTATTAATTTAGGTACTTATTTAACAAGCTGATTTGTGTATTACATACTATCTAAATTATTTATCATTATAAGATGTAAGATAAAAAGTATTTTTAGATTTTAGAGGACAAATATGTGTTTTAAAAACAGACACACAAACAATATGTATAAAAACTATCATAACAAATTCAGCTGAATGTAATTTCTCGTTTATTAATCCTAATCTGTTTTTATACTTTAAAATTCTTCTAACAGAAAAAATTACTTTTTGATATATCTCATGTAGTATTAAGTACACTACTGTTAATTGAACTCTTAGAAATCAACAGATACTTAATCTTTAAATAATAAAGTTGAATAAATAATAATAACGAGACTGAAAGAAAACCCTGCAATTTCCGACCGGGTCTGGAATTTTTCTAATGGGTATCGGAAGCCAAGCAGTTGGAAAACATTCAAAATTTAAAAATTTTAGAATTAGACTATTTAAATGCGTTATTTGAACTCTGATAGGTGGCCGAATTTAGTTCCAGAAATCGTCAACAACTTAAATTTTAAATAAGTCGTGATCTACTTAATCGCACATCAATCAACGATTATTGTGTAAAATTAATTTTTTGATTTTAATTTTAATTTCAATTTTAATTTTAATTTACAGTTTTTGTTGAAGATCTGAGAGGCTTACTAACCCGATGCAATAGACTACAGTGTATACATTTTTTTGAAATGAAGAATGTTAAATTCGAAACTCGCTGGCTTCTTTACCTTTCTTCCTCCATTTATAAAATTTAGTGTAAAGTAAAAAAATTATTTTAAGTTAATTTCTAAGGGTTTTAGCAAAAATTAGAATTCCAGTACTGAAAGCAGCCTGAGGATTTGCTTAGTTTCAAAATATTAGTTTTAAAGATTAACTCAGTTCACTTTTGCCATGAAACCATATTATTTTATAGGCAAACAGAAAAATAAAATTTTTTAGGAATTTCAATTTTCAGGAGGAAGAAAAAATGACAACTGATTATTTCAACCACTGTAGCGAATGTAAAACTCTACTGTTGCGAAGAAGAAAACACAAATCATTACTACAGAGCAATATTATTTCTCAAAGTTCAAAGTTATTTAAACTGCTCAAAGAATTAAGGGCTGCTATTTTATTCTAGCTCAGAAAGACGAATCCACTGCTTAGAGAGTATGCATAGACTCTACACACCTTTCTACCCCACCATAATTATGTACAGCTTTATGCATTAGTGAATAAATAAAAATAAGAAGACTTAAAGTAAAGATAACTGCTAGTCAGAAAGATTTACGCAATAAGCCTAATCATTTTATAAAAGTCAATAGAAGTCAATAACAGTCAAAGGTCGGGCACTTCGAGAAGTTTGAGCGGTTCGAACAGCTCGATGAGTACGCAGGTTAAGAGATTTTAGACATTTGGGGATAAAGCCCTACCTGCCCAAACCCTATCCTGAACACATAACGAATGATCCAAAAAAAATCAACAAAACGTACCATGACAGACAAAGACATCCACAAATCTATCTATCTAATAAGATTGAAGCAGCCACTGTTTACAGATGTCAGATGATTAATGTCAAATTACACTTGTTGTTTCTGTAGGCGAAAAACCAATTACCAGTGGGTATATCCTGCCCAAGATGCGTTTAAGGAGTTTAAGAAAAATTTACTGGAATGGCGTTACAATTTGGTAATTTTAGTAAAACTGTTCATCGTATTGCAGACTTGTAAAAGAAGATAAGGAGTGCAGGATGTAAAGACGGCAGCGGGGGACATAAATTTAAAAATGTGGTAAATATCGAAAATGTAGGCACAACATTAAAACTCAAATTTGAATACACCATTTGGTAATAAAGCAATCCTTCCACAACGGATGTCTAACAAATTGGAAGAAATAAATAATAAATATGCTGGAAAATGTTTTTGTGTAAGTCCTTCAAAAACAGAGTTAGATTATGTTTAAATAAAGGTGGTGGCCATACATCACATCTTTTTGATAACAAGGTTGACTGTTTATTATTTATGAACAATCCATTACCAATAATTAAAATTATCAATAAAAATATAGGTGACTCTAAATTCCCTTACTTGCCTGTCAGCGGTTCAACAGCTCAGCAGTGATTCTACATACACCACATTTCAGACATGCATAATCTTTTCCATGGACTGTTTTGATAAATTTTCTTAGATCACTTGATACAGATTAGCAATATCATTTCTTTAGACAGACGAATTTTTAGTTTTTACCGAAATTATACAAAGTGTTTGGTTCACCGCCGTATATTCGAAAGGGGGTGGTAGAAGTCATGATTTGAACTTATTTAACCTAATATACTATTATACAAAGTGAATCTGCGGGTGGTTAAAAGTGTGATATGTCATTTTAAAGGGTAAAGAACAAGGATGTGTTTAAAAATGTTTGAACATAATTACCCATTGGATTTTTCTCTTTTATAGTCTTATAAAGTGAAAGTTAAATTTTAGAGTCATAATTTTTTTAACTTTCTCCGGGTCTAATTTGTTTAATCACATGTAGGAGTGGATGGAAATGACTAAAAGTAATAGAGTAGCTATAATAGATTATAAAATTATCATTACCTTTAAATTAAAAGTTTGCAATAGTGAAGTGTTCACTGTTAAATGGGGAAAGACGTTCAATTAGGTAAAAGTATGAAAACTGACAATATCTCAAAAACCGTGACACTTTGTATAATAAGTATATTAGGTTAAATAAGATCCAAATCATGACTTCTATCAGTCCCTTTCGAATATACGGCAGTGAACCAAACACCCTGTATAATAAAATTGAAGATGCGTTTTCTTCAAGTCTCTTCTTCTTTCTTCTTTTCTTAAGCCGTTATCTACCCTATGGGTATAGGCCTCTCTATATGTTTTCCATTTCTGTCTATTTTGAGCGATTTCAATTCATTTTAGTCCTGTAGTTCGTTTAATGTCGTCTGCCCAACGCATCTGACAACGACCTACGCCTTTGCGTTCTCCACTTATCTGTCTCCTTTGTCACTTTACCAGCCCACTGCCATTTCAACTTTGCTGCTATTTCCACCACGTCTTAGATGCCCGTTCTTTCTTCTAACCAAGTATTAGTCTGGTGGTCTTTCAGTGTCACTCCTAGAATTTTTCTCTCAATGGGTCTTTGATTAATTCTTAATTTATCGGTGATGGCTTTGGTAAATACCCATGTTTCGACACCGTAGGTGGTCACTGGCACTATACACTAATTGTATAAGTCTCGTTTCAGTTTTAGAGGGATGTTCATTTGGAATACGTCTTTTAGCTTCGCATAGGCTGCCCAGATTAGTCTTATTCTTTTATCGATTTCCATTCGTTGGTTTGATTTTCCCATAGTAATTTTTTGCTCCAAGTACTTGTAGTCATCTACCTTTCTCACAACTTCATTTTCTATTATTATTGAACCTGTGTTGTCTTCTTGATTTGTCATGTACTTTGTTTTACTTTTGTTCATTTCTAAACCAATCCTTTTTGAAACTTGGTGATGTAAGTACTCGTCCGATATATTAATTCTTTTTTCATTCCATTCTAGAACTAGTGTAAATAATCTGGATGATAAATTGTCCCCCTGTCGCACTCCTCTTTGCAGTTCTACCTTTTCTGATTTTTCGTGCAGTTGGATTTGCATTGTAGCTTGTTGGTAAGTTTTTTCAATTATATTGATGTAGCGACTGTCTATTCAGGCGGTCTGTAAAGCTTTGATCACTGCCCAAATTTCTACCGAGTCTAAGGCGTTTCTAAAATATTATGAAAACCACTTTTGTTGCTTTTTCTATCAATATTTTTATCGTTTGCAGGTGATCCACTGTGCTATATTCCTTCCGAAAGCCTGCCTGTTCGATCGGTTGGTAGAAGTCAAGCTCCAGTGTTAATCTGTTTGTTATGATTTTAGAGAACAATTTAAATACAGTTGCGATAGAAGGCCGATTGGTCGGTAGTTTTCCAGATTTTCTTGGCCTCCGTTTTTATAAATTAATGTTATTGGCGCATTGGACCAGTCTGCTGGGATTTCTCCATTTTCAAGACATCTATTAAACCTTTCCAATTCGTACAGCAGTGCCTCGCTACTTTCTTTCAGCATTTCCGCCAAACTACCGTCTTCTCCTGCTGTTTTCCCATTCTTCATCTGTTTTATCGTAGTTTCTATTTCGTTTTTTGTAATCGGCGGTAGTTCCTCTGAGTTGAGTTTACGATTGTTTTCTGTCTTATGTCTTCTTGTATTTGGCTTGCTACTTTTGATTCATATAAGGCTCCATAAAAGTTCTCCGTTACTTGGAGCATCTCCCGTCTGTCATTAACTGTTTCTCCGTTTTCGTTTTTTAGTTTAGTGATTACTTTTTTTGGTCTTGTGTTTTTTCTGAAGACTTTCATGCTTTCGTTCTTTTCTAGTATTGCATGTGCTGTTCTAGTGTTCTGTTGCTTTATGTCTTCTTTTGCCATTTTTCTCACCGTCTTGTTTCTTTTCAGTATTTCACTGTTTGTCTTTTGTCTTGAGTTATTAGTTCTTGCTAATAATTCTTTATTTTTATTGCTAAGCTTTTCCGTTCTTTTCGATGTTGCCTTGTATGGTTTTGCTGCTTTCTGTTTTACTTTAATTAGCTGATTGTTTTGTTGGTCAATTATAATCTCCGTCTCTTTCTTCAAAGTTTGAATATTGGAAATAATTTTTTGTTGGAAGTTTTCTCGGTCTTCTTTGAGTTTATGTCGGTCTATTTGATCATTTTTCCTCTCTGCCATTTTTTTTCTTTCTAGTTTGGTGTGTATTTTGATTTTACATCTGACAAGCCGGTGGTGGCTTCCCACGCTGATTCTGTTCAGTACTTCTACATTTCGGACATTATGAGTGAGGTTGGACAATATATAATTGTATGTATTGGAGATCCATAGCTTAAGGTATGTATTGAGTAGGTTAATAAAGGTACTTACTTAAGTTTTTGATTTTTATTTAATTTTCTCTACCGGTTTCGTTTAAAATAAATAAAAATCAAAAACTTAAGGAAGTAGCTTTATTAACCTACTCAATATATAATCGATCTAATTTTTGTTCATGTTCATGTTCATTTTCTGTTGTCTCTCTTTTGAAAGAACGTATTCATATTGAGTAATTTACGTTGTACTGAGAAGTGCATCATCATAGTGCCTTTTGGGTTTCCCTGCCCGTGTATTCCGATGTAATTCGCGTGGTCGCTTTGTTTCATTCCAATTTTATAGTTAAAGTTTCCCATCACAAAGTTGTGTGTTGCTGTGTCTGCTTTGAGACTTTCTGATATTTCCTCGTAAAAATGTGTCACTTTTCATCTTCGTGCGAGTTGGTTGGAGCGTAAGCTTGTATTATCTTAATGGTTGTTAATTTGTCTAAGCGTATATGACTCTGTCGCAAATTGTCTTTAGTGTCTCGATGTTTTTTATCCGGGTTTTGTTGATTAGTAATCCAACACCTCCTACACTATTGTCGTTGTTCCCTTTATAATACAGTAGGTTTGCTGACTGAAGCGTAATGCATTCTTCTCCTCCTTTCCTAGTTTCACATATTCCTAGGAAGTCCCATTTTATTAAGTTAAGTTCGTATTCCAGTTCCAGATCGCACATTATAAGTAGCCAAGTTCATCATCGTTTGGCAGCCTGGTCCTACCCAGGTATTCTTAGCTTCCTCCGCGTTTTGCCTCTCCGAACGCTGTCTTGTTCAGTGGTTCTTTGGCTACTGGGCACTGAGAGCCGTTTTCGTCTTGTTGTCATCATATAGAGGTATTGGCCGTGTACAACACCACGCTGGCCGGACGGATTGGTAAAAAGGTAATCAGTCGCTGCTGACATGGAGGACAGACGCTGTTTGCAGCCGCCCATTCTGGATTAAACGCTGCAGTATCTGTTGGTCCGCGGAAGGTAGTTCATTTCCTTCCTACCACCCATCATATCCCCCCCGTCACATGGGGACGCGTTCTCTAGGAGTTACAGGTTCTCCCTAGAGCACGTCAAGTACCTTCAGGTATTATCTGACAGTCGAAGCGCTTCTACTGCAGTATTATGTAAGCTATCTGAAATAACAATATGATTACAGATACTGAATAGACGAAAATGCAGAGCTAGTCTATCCAATCCAGAAAATATTGAAAATGTATTGACCAATCCCTTTCCGCTATCCTTCTGGAGGATTGAATAATAAATAGAAGAAAAAAATCATTTTTAGCAGTTGGTAGAAATTGTTTGTGCATTATTTGGCAAAACATTTTATGCTTTGGTTTTAAAATCTTAATCAGAATTCTATGTAGAACCTTAATTTGTATCTAATTACTTTATGCAAGGAGCTGATGAAATATTTATCTGTTTTAGTGAAAACCTTAATAAATTTCGTTTTTGTTATGGTAAGTGCTGAAAATCTAGATTTAAAAGAGAAGATAGCTATGCAAAGTGCAATACCCTGTGAAGAAATTTTATAAATCTGGTCCCACAAGGGCCAAATTTGAGTTGTGGATAAATTTTGGTTGACAGGGAGTGTAAAAAACACGAAAGTTTAAACAGGTTGCCCGTTTCTGAAAACACAGTTTCAGAATGCATGTCTGAATTCTTCTATAATTTCTTCGTAGGATGATAATTCGCTCAAAACTGTACTTACCACAGCTATTCTGTCTTTCCAACCGAACATTTTTTACTAAGCTTTCCAACACTTACAACGTCAACATGATTTATTTAGGTTTTCACTTAAATGGATTAAGACTCTATAAGCATCTTGTACCATTCTTTTTAGTTTTTAACTTTTTTTATACAGTATATGACATTCTAAATGGTACATAATTAATATTGCACTTAGTGAATGACTTTTATCTAGTTAAGAATTTATAATAATTATGATACATGCAAATTCGAAAAGTGAGAATGTTGCTTGTTATCAACCACTTAATTCATTGATCCAGCATGACGAAATAACAACAGATAATACTTTTTTATTACACAAAAGTAACGTTTTTGAGCCCGTCTTATTTCTTAATTGAGTTAAATGATGACATATCCAAAATGTTATAAGACCGTGTCTGCAGTTTACATCGCTACCTATCCATCACATATCTGTGCGCCCTAAGTCTAACTGACTTAACGTTTGAGGTCTGTTTGAACACATTTTAGCAAGATAGTATGTAGCTATAAGTTCTATATGAATGCTCAACTCAAAATTAGAAGTAATTAATTGCACGAGCTACGATCCGACTCTAATAGAAACAGTCTATGGGCATGCAGCGAATTACCATAAAGTTTGGTCAACTGTGAGAATCGTTTCCACTTGCCTTACGATGCTTGCGTAGTAGAGGTAGATAAACTAAACTTTTCATAATAAAACTCAGTTTTATAACCTTGTGTTACTACACAAGTTATGATAAGTCATTTGCAAATAATCTGTAAACGCTGCTGCCTACCGTGATTCTTTTATTGAAGACATGTAGCAAAGGTTCCGAGAAAATAAAAGATAATCAATTGAGTAGAATTGAGTTGTCAGACTACAGTGCAGCGCCTGTTTAAAATTTTAATTTACAAATTCTGCCGGTTGCTATAGTTTTCCCGAGGTAGTTGTAGGTCTGACAGACGTAATCAAAAAACCACTGTCATTGATTTTTTCTTAGGTATAATCATGTTAGAAAAAATTCATAAATTACAAACACGTTTACAATTAGGTTTCCCTTGCCGGTGGTAGGTTTAATGTTGGTTGCTTCGGATTCTAGAGATCGGAGTAAATTTGCTTTACAGAAAGATGATGAATAAAAACCTTCATCGTCTTTTACTTCCTTGAGCACCGTCCTGCACGCACTGAAAGTTTCGAAACCCGACTCAAGTGAAATAAATGCGACTCCGCGCTGTTTGAGAACTCTTACATGTTTGGTAAAATCCCAAATGATGAATTGGTTGAAAAAGCCAAACTTAAAAAGTTTGTTACATGTACTCAAAAAAATCTGAAAAGTAGTAACTTTTTGCGACGGAACACGTCGGAGTAGCATCTCGACATCTTTTTAGTAAGAAAGGTATTAAAACAAAAATTAAAATGATTTTGGTTATTTGATTCTTTGAACAGTCAACTGACAGATTAATAAATAATAATAAATTTCGTTACTACTGGTGTAGATTCAAGTCAAACAGTCAAGATGATCCAATAAAGACGAATCTTAAGCATTTATAAATTTATTAGGATCAAGTGTGCTCAAATCTGTAAGAGGACAGCAGACGAGGTATACTCAAAATTGACATTCTGACAATCTCAAGAAAAGGTGGCTGATTGGAAAGTCCAACTGGCTCGAAAAGATCTGTTGGTTGAAAAACCCGATTAGTCGTAAAACACCAACAAATCCAAAACCGACTAGAAAACTTTGAAAAGCAAACAATATATCCAAAATAAGACTTGGCTTAATTCAACTGTAAACTTTGAAAGTTCTGAAATGTGGAAATTTGTAACCTTGGGTCATTCATCTACTTGGGTTTGTTGTATAAACAAGAAGAGAATTAATTCAGTCCCTTTAATTTGGTACCCCTTGGATGACGAGCAGCTGCACTGCTTTGTTCTTTCATTCTGTGCTTGCCAAAATAGTCTTAATTATTTGTATCTTTATCTAAAAAGAACTATCAGAATCAAATATTATGCGGCAACCGTTATAAAGAGAGATTTATAAAACTTCTACCTTTTATTTAACAGAAATGTTGCACTTAAATTGTTATAATAAAAACCAATAATCATAAATAGATTACCTACATTATACCTATCATGTAATTTGCTTTCCGTTGTTTTCTTTAAAATTAAATTAATGACTATTATAAAAGACTAAACAAATTGTAGCAAGCCATAATTGATTAAAAAATGCACTAATAAACATTAACAGAACAAAATATCTATAAATCTCATAATGATTTACCTTTATAACGGACCCCATAACAACAAAACTATTAGACGCCCATTTTACTACTAATTAGTAACTACTAAAGCGCTAATATGCATGCAACAGTTAGTTGACTTCTGAGGTGTAAAGCGATTTTACAAACATCAACAATTTATTTTAATTATAGTTAAACGTAATGAACTTACCCTAATACACACTAATATTAGTTAAAATATGAAATTACTCTCGTTAAAGAATAGATAGTTATTTGATAGTAATTTGATTTATGTGGGCTCCTAATTACCTTCCAACATCCACACTTTACTGGGTGAAGGTCGAATTTGTATTCAAATGCAAAACCGAGTACGGACTGCAACAGTAAACAGTTGTTGGCCTGCTAAGATAAATAATGACTGGTTATTTTAATTTCCAACACCAAACTGCTTTCATGATTTGAATGGTTGGTGTAGGCATTTAACGACTTTACTAACCAAGCATCGTAGCTTCTTTTTGTAGAATGAGTTGCAGAAAAATGTTAAGACTTTATAGCTCGTGTCTAAAACGAATTTACTGTGTACGAAAAATATACTAACCGAAACTGGTTTTATTTATTAATTTTTTTATGTGTAAAATTATATATTTAAAGTTCCTTAGTAATTTAACTTCAGAAGGTCATTTCTCCAGGGCAACACAACTAGAAAAGAAATATATTTACATTCAAGCCTTTATAACATATTCTCATTAATCAACAAAAGCACACATAGATCATGAAGGCAGCAAACGCATTTTAGTACCTTACCAGGTAGCTTTAATGTTGAACAAGTCACGAGTAAGTCCTGAATCCTGACTGACAGAACCTACTGGACGCAAAAAGGCCGCATCTGACCATTGTTGAAAGTAAAAGGACACAATTATTATTCATTTGTAAATGTCAGTGTTGCCCGATATTCAATATGGTGGGAGTCGCCGGACCACACGACATGCTTGATAAATGATCTCTGATTCTTAGGATAGTTCTGTTTTTGAACACTTTTGCGATAGCTGTTGAATATTTTAAGTTCTGGCTCCTGGGACGTGCTTCCGTCTGTTCTTCGTTTGAATTTACTGACGGTTCTAAAGCTGACATATTTTCGCTGCTATAATGGATTAATATATGTATATCCTTAAAATATTTCCATTTTTAGCATATTTTTAAAATAATCGAAAAGAACACTTTCTTGTTTAAGAAGCAATTTCTAGAAGTATTTTATCTCAACACTTGACAAAAATTCTAGATACTATAATGTAATTAGACATCACAATGTAATATTTAACGTACACGTCTTGCTTTGTATTTCTTTACTTTACTTATGATAAATGAGAAAAAATATTTTGACAGAATAATATCTCGAGCATCAAAAGCAAATCAAATATACAATTTACATTGGAAAACATAACTTCCAAAATTGATTGATCACCTGCAGAATTTCTAACACACATTCGTTGTGGTAATCATGATGCAGTATTGTACAGGTCTTCCGGGAATTGCAAGTCACAGTAAGCATTGCAAGCCAATACAAATATATAAAATTGCAGTAAAACTTGATAATAGCACACAAATTGGTTCCTGGTACTAAAGTTAACGGTAAATTGTTAATAGAGCTTAATTGCCAATTTGTTGCTTATTATAAAGCTGCGAACAACTTGCGATGCTAGTTGAGTATTATGACACTTACGTAATGCAATTAATAGCATACGTGTGAGAAACAAATATGACGTTATTAGTGAGGTAATCTTTTGTAGTTTTATCGTACAAAGAGCTAAACCATGGATTTAATCTGCTTGCAACAACAAAAAGTTACATATCGTTTCTTAAATTTTGCAGAACATAAAAATATTTTCGGTAGCACTGCACTTTTAGACGAATAAATTAATTATTTTTAAAAATTCCCTGTTAAAAGTTTTTGGTGTCTGCTTTTATCTTTGGAGATTTTCGTGTAGAAAAGACCACTGTAGAGCTTTTACGATTTTTGTTCTTTAACTCAAAAAGACTTTTATTATTGTATTTTATAAAATAAAAGTTTATGTTTCTTAATTACAGTGCGAGACTTATCTAATCAGAATTTTTCATAATTTCCAGCCATTATAAGCAGTTAATATAGAGTTTGCTGTGGTATCCAATAATGTTGTTAAATTCAGAATATGTGGTGAATGCCGCAGGCAGTGCAATTATGTTTAATAGTCATTTTTGTATTAAATGCGGGAAATCAGTGTTTTTAATGTAGCGCATGAGAATGGCATTTTTTGCCGAGACCGTTAGGTCGAGGCAAAAAAGTCATTCGAATGCGCCAAAAAATCACTGATTTCCCTCACGAAATGCAAACAACATTTTTTCTACAACCTTCAAACATTATTTTGTGAATTTTTGAAGTAAATTATATAAAACAAGTGTGCAATGAAAATGCAAAATAATAAAGTATTAAATTGCAAAAATAAGCCGAGTTACCTAATGTGTCGTTTTTGTTTTTTTCTCGCACATGTGCGTGAAACATTTTTTGCGCACATGGGCGTAAAATATATATTTTGCTCCCATGTGAAAAAATCTAACCTTTTTTTGACGGTTGTAGAAAAAAAGGATTTGTGCGTACTTTATGGCGACTGCACATTATAGTGGTCAGGTACCTTTTGTAGGTGTATTTATTCTGTTTAATAACACTTCAAGTTTTGGTAGATGTGACTGTGAAAATCATAAAATACCTAACAAATTCACTTACTAATTGCACTGTCTACGACATTCACAAACATTATTTGTTCAACAGGAATGCTACAGAAATATAGAATTTCAGGATGGGACGAAATCAACGAACTGGAATTTTCAAAGACCTTATTTTTGTGGCTTTAAGTAGGCATGTTAGTAAACAAACAAACTAGAGAAAGCTTTTGTTGTTTCATTTGCTGGGTAAATACCACCGTAATCATTGTTAATATAACTGCATCCACAGCTACTATCTTGCAAATAATGTTGTTAAGAGGTAAAAAGGTAAGGCCTTAGTATGATTTCTAGGTAAGTGTATTCATTCCTATCTCTTTTTTCACTATGTTGAAAAATACACTTACACCTGTTGTTTTCTTTTTTTCTTGAGAATAAAGTGCAAACTTCAATTTCTCTTTAATTGACATAACCCACAAAAGGCTTAACGTAGTCTCAAGGTCCTGTAGTGATGCTTCAGGTATAGGCACAATAATGCAGCATTATAATTTACTAATTTGCATAAAGTAAAATTAGGTTCAGAGTTTTTGATATTTTAGAAAAGTTATCTGAGTTACATATAACTCCGTTACAACACCTACCTTATTATAAAGATGCAAAACTTGGGTGATCAAAAACATGAAAGTACAATAAATACCTTAGAGATAAAACAACTAATGAGAATTGCAAGAAGAACGAAGATAGACAGAATAAGAAGTGAAAACATAAGGGAGGAACTGGGACAAGAACAAATAATCACAAAAATATCAAATAAATCTCAATCTGATGCCTAACATAAGCATAAAGAATTATGAGAAGAAGAAGAAGAAGAAAAAGTAGAAAAGTTATCGCTTTTCTTTTTATTCTATTAGAAAAACAAGCAATAAACTATCGAGCGTCTTATGGGCATTATTTTTAAAATAAATGCAACCAACAAAGCTAGTAAAGAAAGTATTAGAAGCGAAAAGATACAGAAAATGAAGAAAAGGTAGACACAGAAAAAAATGGATGGACCAGATAGCAGAACTAGGTACAAAATGGGTGTAGAATAGCAAGAGTTGAAAGAAAAGACAATGGACTGGAAGCTGTGAAAAAATGGGCGAAGGAAAATATCAAATAAATCTCAATCTGATGCCTAACATGGGCATAAGGAATTATGAGAAGAAGAAGAAGAAAAAGTAGAAAAGTTATCGCTTTTCTTTTTATTCTATTAGAAAAACAAGCAATAAACTATCGAGCGTCTTATGGGCATTATTTTTAAAATAAAGACCGACTTGAACAAACCACATAAATTTCAAAAATATATCGTACAAGATATTCTCAAATAATGGTAAAGTACGCTAGGATAGATTCAATACCTCCAAATTGGAATTGAAGTCTTAATAAACAGTGTCCAAAAATATAGCATCCATTAAATACAGGGCGATAGAGTGTGACTGTCCATTCAAGTTTCTGTCACTATTGAAAGAAGAATTGACCGCGTGATTGTATGAAACCTCACATTGCCTTCAAGAAATTCATAAAATAAATGATCCGAACATTGATCGATAAGCTTGCACTAGCTTCGAGTTGAAAACAACAAGAGCTATAATAATACGAGAAAAGTAACTTAAATTTTAGTTTCAGGAGTGGTAGAACTATTCATGTTTTACGGTTGCAGTAAAGTTTCCAAAGGTAAATTTGTATGCGGTGGTTGTAAGTTCTAAAATCTTTTGCTATAATACTATCCATCAGTCAGTGTCCAAACTTTTTCTAAGTAAGTAAGTTTTTGAAATTACTCAAAATGTTACAAGTTTTATAAATGTATGACACTTTTAAAATGTCTTGAACAAAGAAATAGTGCTCATTAATAAACGATTTTTTTTCTTTCAATATTCTTCTTAATTTTGGTATTTAGAAAGATCTAAAATAAGAGCCGGAAACTCTTAAAACAAAAAATCATCTAAGATACATGTTGCTTAAAAGTATATGTAACCATAAAATTTGTAAATATTAGAAAATCTTAAAATTATTGACAATTTAAAAATTCAAAATTATTCAGATTTTGGTTTCTGGTTACAAAAATTATCATGAGTGTAAACAGATATTGGTTGCACTTGAGCTGCGCACAAATAATGGGTTAATTCAATATTCAAGAATATTTCTTCAAAACGTTCAAAAACTGCACACAACGATATTGTCTGTATATATTCTTTCATTTCGTATTCTACCCGTACATTTGTTTAAAGTACAGTTACCATATTTCTTATAAATGACATGTGTTACTGCTGACTCCACAGAATATCCAGAAACTTAGTTCTGTTACAAAATCTCACGTAAAAAGAGGGCCTGTTTCGTTTTCCGTTACGCACACTGTACATCTTATTCTTTAAAAAACTATGTAAATTGCATATAGATTTTTTCCATTTAGTTCTTGGCACTATGGAAGCTGTTAGTGAAGATGGCAGGGCACTTCAGTTACAACAAGAAAGTAAATTTTACAAATTTCCAAACTTTTAACCAAAACCATTTGGTGAAGAACTGCAAAAAATTCACTGAATTTCTGACTAGAGATAAATTTTTCTGACAGAGCACGCAAATTTCTGTTGCTGGAAGCAAACAAAGTCTTTTTCGGGCATAGTTTTAATTGTTTTCTTGATCATTTAATCAGTAACTTAGTTTATGTGCTTTGTTGTTTATTTAGTCAAGTTTATAAAGATGCATCAATCATCGAATTTTTAATTTAACCTTAGATTTTCAGATTTTTTTTAAACTTTCTTTTCTTTTGACTTACATTTCGTAAATTACATTCTTTAGGAAATCTTGAAGGAAAAATGTATTAAAGTGCCAAATGCCAATGGATTAACAGAAATTTTATGATGTGATAAAACCGCCAATTTTAAAATAAAGAATGATGCATAACCTGCTTGACTAATCTCTCCTTAAATAAAGTCTCATTCATCTTCTGGCATTATATGTCATTTCCTTAGTTGATAACAACTCATAAATCATACTAAAGTTATTTGATTTTCTGGATTTTTCTACAAATTTTTGAAAATTCCAGTGTCTTCGGCTTTTAAAGAATATTGCCTTAGACAAAAAATTAAGTAAGGCTATGTTAAGCTGGCAACACCGATGCAAAAAAGTAGGCTAAACAAGCATTGTACTAGATTAGACTATTGAAAAATATAGAGAGAGGCGGAAGAAGGAAATCACATTGCAGCCTTTGGTTATGAGCAGCTTAAGTTTGATAAACCTGTGTAGACGCAAGTATTAAATTTGTCATCTTCCTACAACAAATCGAAACAACGTTATACGTAGGTGGGAGGCATTGTTTTGATATGACAGTCTCTTTAATACATAAAAACTAAGTAAATATCAGTTGGCTTACATGGAGTTATATTTTAATTAACTAACATATGCATTGGGAAATTATAGTAATAGGACAACTTTTAAGGCACATCTGATAACAAACCCAGTCCGCAGTTTAGACTATGTCTGTAGAGACTTTGGTCCCTTCCATTCTAAACTAAAAAGATCGACTTAAAAAGAGTGTTTTATTTCGAAATCTCAAACCAGGTCTGAATTTAGTTCAATATCGCCTTAGAAATTGACCCACAGAAAGTCGTTTGATCTTATATCCTAGGAATTAGCAGATCAGACAATGAAAAAGTTCTGGGCAACCTCGGTCTATTCAACACGCATTTTTAGTACTTGTAGTAGCAATGGCGTCATGATTCGATAATGAATGAATCTTGCATAGAGCTAGACTTTCTCATCAGATTAGTAATGCGCAAGATAACGAAACACAATATACTGAACGATACGAAATATACTAAAGAATCCGGAATGTTTACAAATAGATTTGGTACCTTTCGTTACGTCTGACGTACTCTTGATGTTAATGCCAAAACGAGTATTTAAAATAATCTACTGAAAAAAGCACTCCTTATACAGAAGAAACACACTATTTGAATTAAAAAGGTATCGTTGAAAACCACAAGTCAAATTATAATCGTTTACTCTGCTTACCAAGCAGAAAACGCTCCATTAACTTGTAGACGTCTATCGATCCAAATACTTGTGCAACCCGAAAAGACAGGAACAAATGGCAAAAACTATTCTTAAAGTAAGTTTAATTCGTACAAATTACCACTTTATAGAAATCATTTTAGCTTTTGTCATCGTCCAGATTCAGAATTAAGCAAAATAGAAATTAGAAAAACTATATAACTGTTTGAGTTATGAAACCTCTTAGAGTACCGCAAGGGCTGAAATTTTTAGGTCCGGATCCTACCCGACTAAAATGGGATAAACTCAGCATGGCTCAGAAAGAAACCCGACAGCATTCCTGATCGATCTGAAAAACTCTATATCGGCCCAACCGGTTCGAAAAGCCCGAGAGCCCAAGCGGTCTAACGAGCCAGGAAACCTGAACGGCCCTAAAGCCTGACTGAAAGGCCGATACGCTCTAGTTATACAACACGGTTTAAAATTGTCATCATTAAGTGGAAATGTCCAACTTCAAAGTACAAACCTCACTACAAATGTAATTAGTGATCGCTTTTTTTCTTGGTTATGTGTCTATATACAGGATGATCATTTTAAGACCTCCCATCTTGAATAACTCTTTAATTAGTAAAATTATCAAAAATCGCTAAAATGCATCGATTTTGTTTTGGAGGAGGACATTTAACAACCTACTCTAGTCAGTTGGGAAACTTTCACCCTCCCCCATAACCACCTCTTCCCAAGAATTTTAAATGCAACTACCCCATGTGTGATGCATCATTTTAAAGGTTATAAAACTCCTAATCTTTTACATCAAAGAAAATTAAAATTCGTAAACTAGAGATAAAAATGTATTTCATCTAATCAATACATTTCCGATTGATGTTTTTTATGTAAAAGATTGAAAATCTTATACCTATTAAAATGATATATCACACATGGGATAGTGCTATTTAAAATTTTAAGGGGGGTGGTGGTTGGGGAGAGGTTGAAAGTTGCCCAACTGACTAGAGTAGGTTATTAAATGTTTCCCTCCAAAACAAAATCGACGCGTTTCAGCGATTTTTAATGATTTTACTAATTAAAGAGTTATTCAAGGTGGGAAGCTTTAAAATAATCACCCTGTATATACCAAACCTAAAATTTTAATAACAAATTATAACGATAACGACTATTTAACGTTGGTAATATTAAACGCACGTTTCAAGGTTCATAATTATAGTTAATGAAATCAGTTCTAAAAATGATAGCTCTAGCGTTAATAGTAACCCGTAAAAGTAGAATTACTATTAGTCCACGAAACAGATACTATATCACCATGTAAAATAAGTTGAGAATGGGTAGCATTTTCCAAAGTGTTTTTTGTTTTTATTTATAGTACTCTGTGCACTATTTTTGTAGCTAATCTTCCCGTATCTTTGAGTAATAACCCCAAATTCTCACAATCTTAGCCGACTTCTTAAGTTTTGTGGAATAATTATCAAGATCGGTTGTCTTTGGCCCCATAACTAATATTTGCATCATATATCAATGGGATATTTTACATTGATATATGAAAGTCCACTTAACCTGAAGATTTGTTTGCCGTTACTCATTCTTAAACGATAAGATTTTGTTTGTAATGCGAATTTCTAATACAAAACCTTAGATTTATAAAAGCCTAAAAAACCTGACCGAACCAAAAGGTTCCATAGGCCTAAGAAAACGAAAAAGTCTAAAAACCTTTACAGACTCGAAAAGCTCAAGAGATTTAATCGTTACCTTGGCCTAAACGGCCAGGATACGTTTTTAAACTGTGTCTAGAGACCTACACGGTCTATTCAGGCCTATATCTGACCTGCAGGGCTGCTCGGACCTGTGGTACTGCTCGGACCTCTCGAGCCGTTCGGACTTGTCGAGCTGCTCGAGCCTGTCGGACCGTTTGGATCTCTCGAGTCTGTCGGCCCGCCTGGGCTTCTTAGATCTGTCGAGACATTTGCGTCTGTCGGGCCGTTTGGGCCTCTCAGGCTTGTTTGACTTGTCGCGCTTAACAGGTCGATGGGGCTGTTATTTCTGTAAGTTATTCAAAGCGTACGATCTCGTACTGCACCGGACCTAAATCCTTTTCGTGACTCTCCTGATTCGGACCAGATATTTTCGTACTGAAACACATCGAAGAATTGCCGTACGAAACTAGAACAGGCGTTATTTTCGAATTGAACCGCAGAGAAGGATTTTCGAAATGCACCGAGCCGAGATCCTTTTCGTACTGACCCCAACAAGCATTATTTTCATACTGAACCGAAAAGGAGAACTTTAGGTCAGGTCGGGCTTCAGTTTAAAAATCTGTCAGGCTTACGTCCGGTCAGTTGGGTCGTTCACTCCTGTCGGTTTGTTCGAGCCGTTTGGATTTTTCAGACCGATCAAGAAGTTGGCGGGCTTTTTCGGGCCGCGTCAAGTTTATCACCAATCTGGACGGACCGAACAGGGCCTGGAAATTCCGGCCTGTGCAGGACCCTACTGGGGCCCGAACAAAAATCATTAGAATACAAATTAAAATGTAGAAAGCACGAGAGCATTATTACAAGACAATGTAGCTGTACTCGCAAATTATGTAAAAATAGTTGGAAATCTATATTTGCTTCATTTTTTTAGTGTCTTTTAACATATCAGCTGCGACGTCAACGATGTCAGATTTATAATTGACTGGATTTGAATCGATTGGACAACGAACGCATATTGGTACATACATACATGAATTGCATATTCTTTTAGTAATACAGCTAGTGTCTTCTGATACCCGCTTAAGAATCTGAGCTAGCCTTTTCCATTACTAATCCATGTCATGTCTTAATACGATTGGATTTGGACACTTTCCTAAATAAAGCATGTTCTAACTTTCACTTTCACAGAAACGCTTGAAGACCACTACATTATATATTATGTAGGTAATGAATAAATCAATGTAATTCGTCTAATCGTTTTCAGCATTGAACATAACCAAGAATCTTGTGATTCGATTTGAAAAAGTTTCAAAATTATTGCAAGGATAAAAAATAACAACATGAAGTAGTTTCACTACGTTGCCACTACTTGCAAATTAACTTCAAAATGAAAATTAAGAGACTTTAAGCAAAACTATTAAGATTTCTCTTTATTGTAACTGCAAAAACATTTCTTTGGATTTCTTTCATTGAACATAACACTGATGACTTAACTTTTAAAGTCGATTGTTCGAGCATTTTGTAACAAACCTCACTAATTACTATACGTGCGAACTATCGCTTCAAATTGCGTTTAGAATAAACTGCGTAACTTTTGATGATTGTAACGTCGTCATAGAAAATCACTTTTAATTTTTATCACATATTTCTGTAAAATGTTTCTCTAATCTTAATGTTAAACTTTTTTTTGCTCTTTAATTTAGATACAAAATCTGTCGATACAGATACTGATGTAATAATATTTAATAAAAACAAAAGCTCTGGAAACTTATCAGGAAGTACTTGGAGACAACAGACGAAATAAGTACCTAGAACTTTTCCTAATAAACGGGAAATCAAGATTTTTCTTAAAGTAAGATCATTGTAAGCTAGTTACAGCACTTTATACTAACAATAGATGTTGTTACATAAACTGCCTAAAAAAATTTAGTCTAAAACATTAAAATACAAACTTAAAAAATACATCAACTTAAGGAAACCGCTTTATGTTTATAATAATAACGATAATAAAAATAACGATGGCCGACTACAAAGGGATTTTAAAGTCTTCCAGAAATTGAATCGCCAAGCACTCAAAAGACTCAACATAAAAATAATAATGATGATGATCATGTTGATGATGATGAACATGCTGAAATGGTAGTTACCCTGTCCTGCACCAATCAGAATAAAATTGCAGTATTTTAAAGGTGGCAATTATTCTTCTTGGTTGCTCGTTTTAATAATACTGTATATATGTCAATTAAGTTTATTTTCCCCCATGTAATCATTTCTGTTGACTGCCCTTCGTTTTGTTCTGTGTTACGGTTAAATGAGCTGTTATGCCGAAGAATTAACAGCAGTGTGGAATTTATGAAGCTATAACAACTCAAATAAGAACGATCCGTGTGTTTCTTTAATAAAATTATGCAGATAATCTAATTAACTCATCTAACAGCATTCAAATAAACATAAATAAAGACCATTAAAGAATGTTAAAGAGAGTTGTATATGTAAAAAAGAATAATCTTTTTATCCAAATATGGAAACATCTGAAAAGACGTAAGCGAAAAGGCAATGCAAGTTTGATTGATTATATAGAACGGGAGTTCCTGTCTGTGAAAGGGAGTTGAATGTAGGAGGAAAGCTGTTCCTTATGACAAAAAGCTGTATTTTTGGTATACAGAAATGTGTTAGTTTGTTTCGTAAGGTTCTCGGTTAGACCATTAAGGTTTACTTTTAAATAATTCTGCATTTGAAATTACACTTTATAAAATAAAAGTCAATACTGTTAATATAGTTTTAACAAAGTATATAATTGTGCTCTTTCTTTAAATACACAGTAATTAAAGTCTGAAACATATTTTTTCCATTAGCTGCTTATTATTATGTTTTCATTATTCCTCGTATTATTACAACAATTATTTAATTTGTATAGATATTTACTTTATTTCCGTCCGTTATCTTTTTTTATTGCTATTGAGATATCTTTATTATTATTATGATTTTGTCCTCAATCCACTCACCATTAGGTTCATGGTTTTGGATTTACTATTAGCAGTTATTACCCATCATTATTCCTAATTGACTAGATTCATACCAAAAAGTATCATCAGTTTTTTGATACACAATCATGCCAATACAGGTTCTATGAAATTACATTTTTCACTGTCTGTATGTATTAATAAATGATTACTTTAATAAATGTACGGTGCAGTTATCTTATTAGATATTATTCTATACCTATAGTAGGACACTCTATAGGTTTTTAATTAACAATAGCTATTAACGATTATAAAAAATACTACTCTGATTTTCTAGCCCAGAAAATGTAGAAAAATAACGTAAAAAATGAAAAGAAAATATTTTCCTGCATATGATTATATTACACTTCTCGGTAGAATTTTAATATGTATTTGAACTTATCTTCTGCTCTCACATATGTTGCATTTTATTAAAGTTGTTAATGCATTTAACAATTCAGCTTAACTAAATTGTTTTGTTGGCCTCTTAATGTAAAGATCTCAAAAAATTAATACCGACATGCAATAATGGTTGTATATCATATAATTAACGCAACAATAAATTATTCAGCAGCTTCTAAATAAAATCATTGTAAGTTAGTCAGTATTTCGAATGTTTATTAACGTAACAAACGATGTTGGTGATTTTGACTTGTAAAACTTGAATAACTGAAATTTACTAATGCCTATTTACTTCAAGATTTAGAATGCTTTCCGATAAAATTGTATACACTAACGAATAGTAACACTTCATTTGTAGTTCAGTACTGTAACTTTAAATGTTTTATTACATAAAGCTTCACACGAAATAAAACCTAAACATCTTTTACAATCAATCAACCGAAGCATATGTTGAAAATAAAATAATTTAACATGATTTTCTATTCTTTATAATTAGATGATAAAACACAAAGGCTGAAGTAACTGAATTAGCCCATGCAGAGAGACCTTAATGACCTATTTTTCTTTAATATGCGCGTTCAGTCTTGTTTTTTTAAAATAATCCAAAAACTGATTTTATAACGGTAAGTCCTTTTTAAAAACGATAATAGCCAGCTTTTAAGCATTCATTTCAAAGTGTTTTCGCCTTCTTATGTGGAAATTAATTCGAAAGCCGAGATTCACTTCAGTAGTTTCATTACTCGTATTGAAACTGATTTTTTCACATAACTTTGTGGTATTGCTTTTGCGAATCATCGGGTTCTAAAACCTATAGACCACAGGCATGTGCCTATTTGTATCTTTCCGTAAACACAGTTAGTTTTGCTTGAATATTCAGTGAAGAGCGGACACACCTGTTAGACGAACACGAACCAAGAGCATACGATTTTAATAATGAAATCCTTTCTAAATAATAAAGTGGACATTTCTCGTGCAGAGATGGGGACAGTATTATGGGCTTGTTTTCAAATTTGCTATCTCAACAAAGGGCACAAATATCTCATCTACAGGCGCGAATTTCTTGATAACCTCTCTTATTTATTTCTGTATATTTTGAAGCATGAACTAGGGTAAAAGCACCGATCCTCTGCCACCTAAAGGATATTTAAAGTTCAAATTCGTTTAAATTTAAAACGAAATAATATTTATCAATGAAACTTTCTGTATAGCTATGCATATTTAAATGATATACATACTCAATCGTCAAAATTCATTAAACGTTTAGTTTTATATGAGAAAAGAAATAATTCATTAAAACCGACACTTTGGCCCCGTAATCCGCCGCTATTTACTAGAAATCCGCCGTCAAAGTCCTAGTAGCCGCCCTTTAAAGAAACAAAGCTATAAACATCGTATAAACGTGAGGAATGATTATTTTTTAAATGATTACATATGAGTTCTTGGAAGCTTTATTCGGATCACATGTTTAGCAAATTAAATATTTTTTAGTGATATCTTCATTACTCGCCATAAGCATAAAATAATTTAACAATTTTATGTCTTTCTTGCATTTGCTCCTAAACGATTTATTGAAACGAAAAGAAATTATTTTAAAAAATACATCAAATACAAAATAAGTAATAATTAATAAACAAATGAATTTAATTTCTACTTTTTACATGATACCCTTTAAAGGTTAATGTTTCACTTAAGTTGGCTGTTTGGACATGTTGACTTCCTAAAATTAGATTTTTTTTTTGAAGAGAATAATAACCATCAAATAAATAATGAAAAGATTAATAAATGTGGGTGCTAATCAACAAAATTAAATTAAAAAGTCGAGCAACAATAATATAATATCTCAGTATTGTGGAATACCTACTGCACGACAGTGGAAGGCAGCGAGCGGATGACTAGATGAATCTGTGAATATCGGTACTTTGCCGACCTTATTTTCGACATTTGTTTAATTAAAATCCAGGATTTCTTGTATTAAATATTAAGAAGGACCATTGCTTTAATTTACCAAACAAAAATTTTTACGAAGATGTCCACAAAAATGCGCAAATCTTACCTAGAATGCAACCGTTTCTCATTAATAAAAACGCACTCAATGGCAGTCGTAGTAAACACAATCACGTACTGGCAGTAAATAAATGCTAATAATTAAAAATATAACTTTTATTTACCGGAATGAATGTAACATAATCCTTAGAACGAAGGATGGTAGATAACACAAAGCTAAAAATCTCCGTTATTTATGGTGCCATATTTTTTTTATAAAACAATAATTGATTCGTTGGTGGGCGGCTGGAGCTGGACGTAATTAGTTGCGTTTACCCTATGAGTATTTTAAACAGATGATTTATCTACATGTCATTTTATTGCATATAATCAAAATGAACATGTGTGCGCTAAATTTGGTGTGCCCATAGAATTCATGGAATAGATCTCTGCAAATTTACCATGATAATTTGCTTTATACCAAAACAACTGAAAGTTCAAGGTAGGTGTTAATAGCATTAAATGAAAGCTGATTCTATGCTATCTTAAATAATGGTTCTACAACAAAACACAAGCAAAAGTTACGTTTTGCATTTCTTGACCAGTCCGTATAACAAGTTCGTTTAGAGTCTCGACATTAAAAATTGTTATTGTAACGATAATTGATAAGTTACCATAAGGTTAAATAGAACTCAAAGATTGACTTGTTTCTTTGGAGAACGCGTAATCATAGTCCCGTGGCTGGTAAAATTATCAAACCTTGAAGACCAACCTACGCTAATTTAAGTAAATGCTAGGATTATTTCTCATTTTATATCGCCGAGTCGTGGAATATGTACGACATGCTATATGCACTTGTAAGTTTGAAAATCTCTATTATAATAATTTTTTGGGCACTGTGACCTAAGCAGCAAGACAAGAAAATCTAACGTTTTGTAAAAAGTAACTAAACTGTAACTTAACATTCTCCTTATAAGTTTATTAGTTTACGTATTAAGTCCATTAGGTTTAGAACATCTAAAGCCCTACTTCAAATCAAACTCCAACCTATAGCCTAAACTTCCAAATCCACTTTGATGATAGAAATTTACTGATACTGTACATGTAAAAAGGCATTAAACGTTTTGGCCATGTTTTAGGATGATAACAACATAATTTCAACATAAAATATTGCCGTTTTACAGTCTTTTTAACCTTTGGGGTTCTTACAGGAATGAAGTTATGTCTCGTTTACATAATTTAGCCTAAAATTCAATTTAGGTAATATTTGACCAAATGCACTCTTATTTAAACATTTTGTTTACAAGATCAGTTTTAAGACATAAATCTAACTTTTGTGGTAGCAAAAGTTGTCTTGAAGATTTAAAAGACTCTTAGATTTGCCCTGCTAATCATTTAAGTTAAAAGAAAGGACAAACTACCAATTACTTACAGTAAAATAGTCTTATTCAAACTAAACAAGTCAGAGGTAGGGAGACATTCTTCTCCTTCTCACCTTGTTATTATTGTAGTATTAAAATGTCAACAATAAAAATTCAGAACTAAGTCAATTCAAGCTTGAGAGATACTAGTGATTATTTTGGAAAAGTGACAAGTGATGTATTAACTATCAAAAAATATAATAATCCGTAACTAAGTGGTTTTATGCATATTTACAATCACTTATGTGTCAGCAATGGGTTGTCATCAGTTAGAATTAGTCGTCCTTTCAGTACAGTAGTTATAAGCAATTGCACTGCTATAGAAAAAATCGTAAGTTACATTTTTGATTGATAATTATTGCTAATAGGTGAAAGGGATCAACCACGGACACAGGAAGATTGTAAATATGAGTATTTATGAACATTTGTTTACTCACTTGGGACACATGGCCGAACCTTAAGTGACTTAGAAATTCAAATTTGGTCAAAATAATTGAAATTTCTAAAATTCAACCACATGTGTAAATTAGTTCAAACAACTTAATTTTCTTCAAAGTCTGTATATCTTAAATTGATCGATATTGCTAACATTATTATACGGCCATTTTCACTTAGCACAAATAAGTAAATTTAACTATGAAGTAGAAATATTCAGAATACAGGACTTTAAAGGATAAAATCTAATATTCGCCATATTTATTCTGTCATAAATTCACATTTATCCGTAAACTTTGCTTCGCATAATTTTCAAGTAGAAAAATGTTACTCTGCACTAATTTCTTAAGCAGTAATTAGAACTGTAGTTTTAAAGAAACGCTACATAATGCGCCATGACTTCTTCACACTTATGGAAAATCAAGACAGAGTCACTTCTGTTTTGTCCTAGCTTTTACCAAAACAAACTTAATAGAGACAAAATAAGTTAACGGAAGCTATTGCATTCATAGTGCGTTCTTTGAAGGAGAACAAGTTGGAAATTGTTTAGATTGGTGGGCAAAATGACTAATATGTTACCACATTTCTACTTGTAACTAGTAAATTCTTTAATTCAAGAGTTGCAGTTTCCTTAGTTCTGACGTTCACATTACTTTGATTTTTTTCTCTACTGTATTAATTATAAAGTTAATTTGAGGTAAATATTCCTTACCTTAATTTGGTCAAGTAAAAAGATTGACCTATTAAAAGGACCCCTAAACGTAATTTTGCCCTAATTTGCTACTTGGGGAGTATCGTTTAACAAAAGGCCGTTTGAACACTACCACATATGAAAAACCTTGCATTAATATTCTATTTATTCGGTGGTTTTACGTTAAGATGGACTATAACTATAATTATACAAAATAGAAGTGAAAATTAGAATGTTCTAGAATAACACAAAGAAAGATTGAAAGAGCATTTCCCATATGACGAATGGCGTACAAAACTCAATCAATCGAAAAGTAGTTTACAAAGGATTTTTCTCATATGCGAAAGAGCTTGTAAAGATGCGGAAAGCGATCCATAAAAATAGCACATATTTGGGTATTAGTACCTGTTTTAATGTAAGAAAGTAGAATTTTGAGTTAATCAAAAATGCAATCTTTGACCTATTGATTTTAAGTGCTTCCGATTCATCAAAATTAGAATATAACTTTAAAGTAATAATTGCGTCATTTTGTCTACTTTAAGAAAAAAGGTCGATCTATACATAGATCATTGAAGACTACTGTCTGTAAAAATTAAAGAAGAGTGACAATGTTTTACCTTAAATTATTTTGTATACGGATTAGGGTTTTCACATCACTTTGATTATGAGATCGCCAAATTTTAAATCGCCGAGAATTCAATTGTTGTTGTATCTACTTTACTCAACTGGTTGTAGTGAAATATCCAGATATTTCCCTAAATACCTACAATCTTGTAGGATTGCATTATTGACTTGCAGTGAAATTGTCATCGTATTTGTATCAATACCTATGTAACTGGTATAATTATATCAAGGATCAGGCTTTCCTAAATCCATAGCCTTCAATCATTTTTTAAGAGTTTTTTGCTTTAAGGGTTTGAAGACAAACAATCTGCACACATTTCAATAGTCCTTAATATGCTTATGGGAATCTAGAATGCTGCAAAATTTTTTTGTTTTACTTTTTTACACGTTTAGTTAGTAGTGGTACTGTCTTTTTTGCACAAAAAAAATATTGACTACTACAGGTTATTGAGATCTTTACAGTGAATTTCAAAATGCAAAAGAGTTTTGTTAATGAAAAACGTTTTTGTGAGTCATACTTAGATATTTTGAAAATGATAAATTGAAATTTGCAATAGTATTAAGGCAAATATGAATATCAATAGCAAAATACTCTCCAGACACTGTAAGAAACATCTTACCATCTAGGACATTAGTTTCGTCATTATTGCGTATTCTTCTGGTGAAACGGTAGAACGAGCAGTTAATTTTATTCTACTACTTCAAGTTTTATGGAGAAATCATTTTCCCTAGTTATTTGTTTTAGAGTAGATCTTAAAATATTTTTTTATACAGGGTATTAGAACAATATTATTAGAAATAATAAAAACTCATAAATTAAGTTTTTTAAATTTCATCAACAAAAGAGTTTTAATTACAAATCGAACGCAATTAATTACTTTAGTGAAAATAAACAAAACACAATAATCAAAACGACCTTTCATAATTGACGCAGCTTACGTACATGTACAATACGATTTTATGAATCATGATAATAGAAAGATAAAGTAAAAGATCTATAATTACCTAATAAAGTTCAAACATTGTAAAATTAAAAAGGAACACAAAAATGGTAAGAATAGTTATTTAAGCTACAAAGGACGAAAATGTATGTGTATATTTGAAGTGGAACAAAAATGTTTTTATGTATTGGAAATCCATAGCTTAAGGTTCTTTTATTTATTTTTCTCAACCGGTTTCGTGGCTGAGAAAAATAAATAAATAAATAATAAAACTTAAAGAAGTATCTTTATTTAAATAATCTAAAAACGTTTTTGCTTTTCCATCTTATAATGTTAGACTTACTTAGACGCCGAATTCGCACAATTTCCGAAAAAAACAAGCAGGGGCAAATGCTTATATGCTAAAGAGACTTATTATTTCAACAACGGAGCAGTTGCTTTTGAGCATTCTGAAATAGGGCATTTTGAGAGCGCTTCGTTCGCATTTCGATCAACCATAGTTTTCATTATCTGTTTCTCCTCTTCTTTTAGGCATTACATAACCTTTACAGAAATGTGATTGCGTATTGTTGTACTTAGGTATGCATTAACTTGTGTGGCATGGTTAGAATGTGCTTTGTAGGGGTGTAGCTGATGATACACACTCATTTGCCAAAGAAACTTAAATGAGCGTTATCTGAACATTATGCGCTCGCACTACAGGCTGGTTTTGGCGGCTGAGCATTTGCCTTTGCTCTGACCCAGAATTATGATTTCATAATATGTAGCAGTAATGATAACAGATTTTACTTTTTAGCTGAAATCATTCCTTGGGCATTGATGTAAATATTTTTATATGCGCAGTTAAGGTTTAATCATCTTTACCACCACAAAAGAAAAGAATAAAAACAGCTACCCTTTTGATTTCTCAATGTTTGCTTTAACAATGTGGCACTAGCAACTGTAAACTGTGGTGAGACATCCATTTGCTTAGTTTTAGAAATGAAACTTTGAAAAACGAAAGACAATGAAATTCTTCGTTTGATTGCTTTCTGAGCATCAAAATTCATTTAACAGAAAAATATTTTCCATAGCCCGTATCCAAGCGAATCATATCTAAGAGATTTGATTTCTACTTCTCGATTTGCTAATTTGAAACAACATTCTTCAAAAAATAAGTGAACTAGATAATGTGATTCAAGAACAAGTCTTACGCGTTTTGCTTTGTTAATGAAAGTTTTGACTCAAACCGTACCAACAACAACTGTTGAGAAACTAGAAGAAGAAGAAGAGTAATTTATAAGAAGAAACTGATGTCTAACAAGCTATTTTTCATCTTCTTTTCACACAACTTGAACTAAATTAAAAAATAGTCACGTTTCTAAATGACTTCAAATGAGAAAACTGACAAGACAGGACTTAAAAAAGTAGTTTTGTTTTGTTTGTTAACAACCGCAACAGCCTAGGATTTCAGAATCAAAATTGTAAATTTTGAAATTTAACTTAAGACCATCGATATCTAAACTTTATCTCATTCAAGTTATCCCTGGCAGATAAATTTCCCTATTCTAATAGCTGGTAATACTGCTTTGCAAAGCAAAACAACTGAAATCTATATGTATACCAAGATAGAAAATATAACTTTGAAAATAACTTATACTGACCAATTTTTAATATGCCTTATCCTATATAAATGTAAAGAAAACCAAGCGGGTTACACTCAATATCTCAAAACTGTGATTCTCAGAGTTCGGACAATTTTGCTTTGTAGGGCAGAACAGAAAAACCTGCTTTCTGTTAGGAAATTTGAACAAGACAAAGTCGATATGGCGCTTAACAATAGCGGTGATACTGAGATCACGATAAAGGTTTCCATCTGTCGTTCTAAAATAATGATAATAAAAAGCCAAAACCCCAATAATATTCACATAGTACTATTGTGTCAGAATAATAATTAACGAAATTCTGAGCAATATAGGGTAGTCTGTTTATTTATATTAATGCTCTTGATATACTCAGTTTTTTTTTGTTTCAAAGTATTAAACAAATATTCCGAATCACATGCAATTCTCTTGATGCTGCCAAAGAAATTCTTTCAAGTTATGGCATGAATGTAGACAATTAGCCAACTTGAGAGAATCTTTCCTTTCTGGGAATATTATAAAAATTGCACGTGATAATGCAGGGTCGCCAGACGTCCTCTTTTTGCCGGACATGTCCTTTTTTTAGGGCGTTCAGAAAAGCCGAGATAATGTTTTAAGTGCGTTCCTAATTTTGAACTCTATTAGCAGAAAGTTGCTTAAAGCACGAAGGGGACTTCCCCCGTGCCCGGTTTGGAATTCGAGGAGGCCCCCTGGTATCTGGTTTGAGTTTTGAAGCAGAGCCCCTTATGTCTTGTTTGGAACTCCAAATGAAACTCCCCGTTATTATTTAATTTTTCCTAATTGTTAAAAGAAGTTGTCCTAATTAGATGTAAAGAAATCTGGAAACACAACAGCTAGATTAGATCTGAATTCAAAATTAAGACTGGTTTTTGATTCAAGTAAATTTGTGTATATTAGAATGCATCCGTTTCAATACAGAAATTTTCAAACGTTTCGGTAAAGATTTTTTTCGATGTTAAAAACACGTTAAAAGGCGCTATATGCTACATGCGTATCTTACATTCTTTGAAAACGCATAATTTTATCCTTATTCATCAAGTTAAATTAAATTATAAACAAAAAATAAATTATTTAAAGAAATAAGATTCTCACACTATTTTACCATTTTTCGAGCTAATTCTAAGATTGGAGAAATCAAAACTAATAGTTAGCATGGGGTCTCTTAAACCTCTAGGCGTGGTTCTGAACCGAGTTTGTTTCAAATAAATCCATCCCATAATAAGTTTTCTACAAGATTTACCCTTGTCTCTGCCTTATTATATACACGGCGTTTTAAAATTTTTTTAGCCAGAATTTGAAATTTTAATAGCAATATTTTTATAATGCGTAAAGAGGCAAGAAACAAAAATTATTAGCTATTGTTACCACTGACTATTAAAATTTTTAATAATACGGTTACATAAAATCTAAAAGTAATTAATTTCTTTTTAATATAGAAATCACGTTAGTGTTTTTTAATTTTTTAAAATATAACATTAGTAAGTAATTAAGAATATAGTAGTTCTTTACATGCTAATTGTAAGTTTATTAAGTTCTTTTTAATGAAAATTAATTATTAGTTAAACCAATATAAACTTACACAGTCAATTAAAGTTGCAAAGGAAATAAAATTTGTATATCCCTTTTTTACACTCTTTAAAAAATGTTAGGCAGCCGAAGGAAAAAAATTGTAAGCTAACAATCTACTCAATAATTTTCAATTTGCATCCGAACAGCAACCGAAATTGAAAAACATAAATCTACCTATACGTGATTTAAATATTATTGATATTGGTGTGTGGTCCTATTGTACAAGTTCTTTCAAAAAATTGTTGATTTAGACAGAATTCACAATCTTTCTCCAGCAACAAACAACTTTTTACCGCAGCACGGAAAATTTCTTTGTCAGTTTCTAAGGCTAGAAATGAATGTAATGTAATAATTTGATAAGCTCCAAGGGTCAATACAGAATTTAATTATCTCAATTTTAAAAGAGAGAACATTAATGAAAAATAAATTTAAAAAGCAAAAAAGAAACATGGAAGTAATTAATACCTACCAGTTGTAATAATTATTCCTTAGTATCAAATTCCACAAAGCATCTCTAACAGCATCAAAATAAAACACATCTAATAATTATAGACACGGATACTTTTAATTATTTAATTACATGCAAAGAATTCTTGTCAAAACTAATTTACTTTCTACAACTTTTTCCTAGTAACCTAAATTTTAAACTGCATAACTCCGTTGAGAACTAAAAATGTCTTTAATTATCTTTCTATTCCAAAATTGAATTTAATTGTACTGCAGTATAGAGCAAAAATCAGTTTTATCCAAACCAATCCGATTTCTCTTTTCTTAATTCAAAAAGCAGTTAATCAGTCAGGCAAAATATACAAACAATTTTCTCAGTCTTTAATAAAGATAATTAACGTCAATTAACAAGACATCTAAACAACTTTAATTACTTGATAATTCGACAAAAAATTCTTCATCAAAATTAATTGAATATTTCTTAATCTCAAAACAATTCTATATGCACCATGAGTATATAAACAAAATATTTAGATTCTTATTTTTCTCAGTATTGTACTGAATACACAAAAAATCAATGCAATTCCTAAAATAAAATTTAAGGAAACTGAATTTTGACACTTGAGATAAATTAGAGATTTTGAAATATTTCACTGCTTTTTGTCGAATATATATGATGGCGCTATAGTTATTTCAGCAATTTTAAAGAAGCAAAAAAGAGATGTTCTAACAAAACAGGAAGACGTCTGAAACTTCTACTGAAACACTACATTATATTTATGTATAGAAGTCAAGTTTGCAAAGCAGTAGTGAATATCAAAATATTTTTTTAATCTTTCAAGAAAAGTATTGTTGCAGGCTTCTTCTGCTATTACAAAAAAATGAAGCAAAACAGTTACAGAATTTTAGTCTTTTGAAGTTATATTATATTGCAGCCAATCTGAAGTTAAAACTAAAATAGTATTTAAAAAATTACATTTTTGGTAAGTTTCAAAAACTTGATTTTAACATTAAAATAATGTTAAACGGTATGTTTCTATTCTACGGATATATTTTGAATCGTGCATTCTCGAGGGGCCGAAGGGTGTCTGCTTGATGACGGCGTTGAAGAGTATTTCTCGCTCTTCCTCCATCCCATGAGACCGCGAATCTAAGTGGAAGCAGGAAGGGTATCCCACTTTGACAAGCTTTGACGTGTAGAAGTGGAGAGTACCAGTGGGAGGAGTATAGCACTTGGAAGCAGTTCGCTTTTCAGGAGTTTCAGTGCTACCGTGACAGCGCGTCGATATTGTAGCGAAGTCTCCTTTTGTAAAAATAAAATACAGAACTTCGATTTTTTTCAAAGAACATTTTTTTGTTGTGTTAATTTTAAAAAGAAAAATTATATACTCTTAAGTGCAATTATAGTTCGATTCAATTTTTTCTATTTTACCGATTTTTAAGAATATTCTTAAATATAAAATAAAACAAAAATATTTTCTTTAACATCATGTAAAGAAATAAATATTTAAAATATTTATTTCTACAAAAACATCGTTATGTGCTTTCAAAAGCGTCCGAATCAAACATATAACCTAGCTGTGAGCAGTCACATTTCATCCAAGTTTCCGCGTGTTTATCCGGGCGCGTGTGTGGCCAGTTACCACTAGTTGGCGCCACAATTGCGTCATCCATCATGGTCCATGACGTTCGACCTCGCCATTGGTTGTGTCGCAGTCACGTGGTTTGTTAATTGGGTGCTGTGGGCGGTAACGTCGGCCCGTAGAAAGGAAATCTCGTATGTAGTAGGGGAACAGAAAAAAGAACCTCTATGCAATAGCCTAGTGCGCCGCAAACCCCCCACCGAATAACCGTCTACACGCTAACATATAGAACTACCGCTGAAGTTCCAGCAAAATTAATGATCATGAGCTCGTTTTTGATGAACCCGGTTTCTGGAGCCGCTATATCGTCAAGTTACCAACAGCCACAACACCTCGCAACCGGTGTCGTAGTAGATCCTAAATTTCCACCAAGTGAGGAATATAGTCAAAGTAATTACATTTCTTCGTCCGGGGGTGATTTCTTTGGTGGACACCATCAGCCACAACATCACATTCAATATGGATATCACAACCACCATCAAGCCACAACCACTCCTTACGGGCCGACAAATAATGGTGGATACGGAAGTTACGGTAATTACTACCACCCTCAATTACATTCTCATCACGCTGCCCCGCTGCACCCCCATCAACTCCGGCCGGCAATTCCGATGCACCCGGAATCGCAGCAATCTCACATGCAGTGTGGACTTCAGAGTCACCAACCACCGCCTCATACACCGGCTACAAGTTCCAGTAGTCTTTTACAAAACATTGCAGATGTTGCACCTAGTGTCACACAATCTAGTGATGTGAATTCTGGTGTGTGTAGTCCTGCATCCACCGGACACGGACAAGATTCCGGTGGGTCGCCTGCAGGACAACATTCATTACAAGAACTGGGACTCCGGTTAGAAGATAACGGCTCAGACGAACAAGACGATGCAGACGACGACCCGGATGGGTCGCCCGTACCAGACGACGACGACGATGAAAATACAGAATCCGGTGACAGAGTTATATATCCTTGGATGAAGAAAATACATGTTGCTGGTGCTGGTGAGTATTAAAAATTATTTACCCATCAGCTGCAATCTCGTATCTTCTTATACCCACGGCATTTTATTTTATTTTCAATAGAGTTTGTCCCCCTCTCGAGAGTTACAAATTGCCACGCACTTCTACAAATGTTGTGTAAAATCTGTAGAAACCAAAATCTTACAAGTCCCAAGCAGCAAGATAAATTATATCTCATTTATCTTGAGCGCCGCACAACCCTATTTATGCTCGGATCTGGCCTAAAGTATTTTAATTCGAACTTAAAAGGTACTAAAGAGCATTTTATAACAATAGCAACACTGAAAATGTGATGTAAACACTCTGAATACCGCCAGTGTCACCGAGGCCACAGAGGTAAAGTTACAAATTGCCGGTCATTTACAAATAAAAGATAATAAATTGGTGGTACTCAAGGCTTTGTGTAGGACAAGAACCTAAACGGGATAAGTTATTGCGGTCGCATCCTTCGATTGACAGAGCGCGACGGCGAAGTATTTGTGTTTTGACTCTATACGCTTGTAAGACTTTTATCTTTAGACGAGATAATGTGGCAGGTACATAAAAATTACGTGTACTAAATAGTTACATTGCAAAATGTTTAATTAATACTTATGGGATTACCAGAAAGGAAATTTGCAGCTAATTTTAATTGAATTAGACTAGAAGTTTGCATAATTTTACTTGAAGGTGGTACAAGTACAGGATAATTAATGTTAATTATCAATAATGGCTTTATAGTTTCATAGACAAAATTACTTATAAATTATAATAATGTGTATTTTTTCTTTGGTTCTGCGAACCGTCATGTAATTGTTTTGGTCAGAGGTATAATTTAAAAAGCTTGAAAAGTAAAAGTAAAATTAACACGAAACAAAAAAATAAAAAGAGAGCTCAAACTAGCATAAACTTTTAAAGCGGTCAAGTTCAAGATTAATTGTATAATAAATACACGGTATATACAACCCTTAGATTTCTATTGCGTTGGTGATTATTAAATAAATTATGTTTTAATTTTGATAAGCCTTATTTGTAATTATACCTATGTAGAATTTAATTCCTAACAATCTTTTAGTTTGAGAAGGAATTTCGTTATCTAAATTCAAAAATCTGGAATTATTATAATGAGTCAAATTAATTAAGATAAACTAATTAAAATATATTACTCTTTGTTTGATGTAACTTGATACAGATAATTCAGCTTGCCCTGAATAAGTAGTATAAAAATTAATATACAGGAGTTGAATTTTTAAGATTTAGTCGGAGTCACAGTTTATAATTTAATGTTAATTGGTCTAAATTAATTTCATCCGTTTCTTATTTATTAAAATTGAAAAACATTCTAAGTATGCAATTTATTGAGGTTTCACTCTACTTTTGTGATATCATGTTGTAAAAATCATTGTTTATAAAAATCTGAAATAAGAATGGCAGCTTTAAAATACTGATGTATGCAGTTGGAACAACTAATATATATGTAAAGTACGAATTCAATTGTATCTTCTGCTTTGAGGTAAAATATTGTTGCTTAAGAAAGATTCCGGACTGATAATTTTAGTTGTATCAATTATTTTGCGTTTGGTGCCTTATTATTTCATGTAGTAGCAGACCAAAAATTGAAATTTTTCAATTCAAAATTTCCCTTTTTAGTTCCTCGCATTAATTATTTACATACACCGATTTATCATTCTAAAAATATTATTTCTTTCTACAAACAATGATTTTCTTAATGGTTCTACAAGAATAGTTTGGGCCTACGAGTTTTTAAAAATTTAAATACCACTATACCTTATACTTCATTGTATTGAAAATTTAAGTATTTTTAGAAACCTTAGATTATATTTGTCAAACAAGAATTTGGTATCTGCTGATGTTTTATTTCCTTCGGATTTTTTTTTCTATAAATAGAGAGTAGAATTCTTTAATATTGAAATGGAATTTCACATTTGAATTTTATTTCATAAATGCTCTTGGTCAGTATTAGTTGTAGAAGAAATTAATTTTATCCTGAAGAATTTTATTGACAGTTAAAATTCACAAATAATTTTTCAGTTAAACTCTTAGTTATGCACAGTATTATTTTTCAACTTTAATTATATTATTTTTGTGGCCTGTTTACAAAACAAATTTATATAAGTGGAAGTTTCCTCAAATTTTATTTTGGAATTATGTGCATTCAATCTTTAAGGACAACATGGTAGGCAATTTACTATTCTCGTTTTTTATATCCGTAAAAGAATGATAGAATCGAATTGTACGTTGAACACACACCAAATATATATTGTTTGCCCAAATTACATCGAAAGGATAAACCGCTCGTAGTTATTTTGATCAACTGCCAGCAGTGCCACACCATTCTTATCGGAATTGATGAATACATTTTTAAAACATAAAAATTCATATTGTATTTTATCTGTTATACAATAGGCAATTTGGATATCAAGGAAAAGGCTTACGTTAAAGTAATAAATTTAAGAAACGCGTGCGTACGTATAAATAACTGCAAATACTATTAATTAGAAAATACCCAAACAGAAAGCATTTCAATTTTATAACTAGCATTGCAACAAAAATTAGAAGTAACTATATTATTGAATTTTCGAATCTACCATAGCCAAGAAGGTGCAATAAGTTCAATCCAGATACTTGAGAAAAGTTTATAGCAACAACATTATCTAAGCGTTACTTATAAAACTCCTAATGGTTTTCCTAAAGCGTTCAATAATAAAGTAGAAGCCCTACGGTTCTTCTAATCTGCTGAAAATTGCCATACAGTATCGTACTTATTTGATTCACAGATTTCTAATTTTCGTTCTGATCTCATTACTTTCAAATTAATATGCACAGAGGAAGACTAGGTATGCCATTTTGAAGCCAAATTATTAAGTAGGACAGGAAAAACTACAATTGCAGCAAAAGCCAGAAAATTTAAGTAAATATTCTAAAAGTCAGTAAATCTTCTAAAAGCAAAATTCAGAATTTCTGCAAACTATTGGGATTTGATTAAACGCTCTTGATTAAATGAGAGTTTTAAACTACGTAGATGGTTTTCAGTAGGACAGCTCTTTTGAATACCTGAAACCAGAAACAACGGGCTTCCAAAAGCCCGGCCAATCACACTGATTGATCTCTCTTGGTGCACTATACGTTTCCGCTTCTGTTAATGTATCGGTTAAGTTAAATTCAGAAAGTACCATAGCTAGAAACACCTTCTTTGCAATATAATAATGTCTCAATATCGCACAGCTTTCTGCCTAAGCTCTGTGAGCTTTGCAATTAGAATTTAATGTAGGTAATGAGGAATTTGATTTCTAGCAGCGTTAGAATGATCAAGCATTAAAAGCAACTATCTTTTGAAAATGGTTTACAAACAAAGAAACCTATCGGTTATCAGTACCTCAGTAATGTAATCAGAGCAGTTGAAAATAAGATTATAAACTGATCCAATTTTGTTTCTCTATGGATACTATACTAAACAAAAGTTCTTGATAATTTAAAGAATCGTTACGTTATACATACCGAAAATTTTCAAATGATTCTCGAGGAGGGCTTTTAGTCAAAATCTTGAGATAAGTGTATTGTAATACACACTGTCAATAGGATTTGAAGTAAAACTTACAATATAATCGTTGTAATAGAAAAGAAGAATTATGTTTCTGATTAATCGACAACTTAATTGAGCCCAAACACCTGTAACAGTTGCAGTAATACAAAGAGGTGCTCATAATTCGGTTGGACACTTACTCAAAATTACTAACATTGATCTAACTGTTGCAGCAGTTACGCAGAGTGATAAAATGCCAAAAATAAAACAAAACCGAAATAGGCGAGTTGTAAAGACAGAATTATAGAAAGATTTATGTTACATTAACAGTGCCGTGACTGTCCAAAATCAAATACAACAGGTTTGAGCTAAATGAATTCTCTAAATCTATAATTAAAGTGTTGTTTATAGATTATAACTTTATGTGGTAAATATTCTTGAAAATTTAATGAGGTGTTAAATGCAAAAGAAAAAGAAAACTTTGATATCAAAACTTTATAAAATTAACTTTTTTGTGATGCTAACACTTCTAAACTATCAAACTAATATTACATTAGATTTTATTTTAATAAGGAATCGCAGCTGTAAGTATTGATTTACATAATCATTTGCTCAAAACAACATATTTGAAAGCTTTGAGTTTTTCTTTCTTACGACATTATGTTGTACTCTATTTAATTATTCTAAAAATATGTAAAATTTTTCAATACAAAAAGAACAAAGTCTACAAAAATGTCTAGGTTTGTTTGGTCTCTTAGATTTAATAAGATAATTTTTGGCTAATGCTCAAAAATAATGATTGATGTTTCTATCTTTTTGACAACGTTTTCCCAATGTACTAAGATCTTAATGGAAACACGCAATATGTCGATCACTACTTCTTAAGATACTTCAAAACATGCCGACATGGATTTTTGTAACGTGACACATCCGAGGTTTTCATGAGCTTGAACTGTCTTTATCGATTCTTTAACGTGCAAACCGATAAATACTTTATTTAGCTACAATTGGTAAAATTTGAGATTTTATATTCAGATATTGGACGAATGAACACCAAAGACGTTGACTATTGTTCAGTATACGAGTAAACTTTAAAATTATTAGATATAATAAAGAAACTAGAAACATGAATTTTCCTGTTTTCGACGAAAGTCAGACATCAAAATAGTTTGTACAAATTTCTTTACACATTGATAGATGTAACACAGATACTAAATTTAAAACTGAACTCTTATATCTGTTAGTAAGCAAGACCCCGCTACTGAAGCTAGAATATCAGTCATCGTGTACAGCTCAAAAGTTTTTCTTTTTTTCTTTGGATATCTAAATGCATTCTGTAAGTTTGGAGCTAAACTTTTCCTTAAACTAAGTAACCAGATTTAGGCGCATGTACGAGTTACTAATTGCTGTTAAGTAATTATTACATTCTTGGTTAAATCTCAATTTAATTTAATTTTTATAATTTTCATTTTCATTTCAACTTATTAAGTAAAAATCTTATTTACTTACCGAAAATAAACGTTTACAACTGAAGATTGAGTCCACAATTTCACATTTCATCTGTCCACCTGGCAAATATAAGCAAACCTAATTTACTAGTGTAATTTCTTAATGTAAGTTTATTTTATTAAACGTGTAAACGGGGTTACATTGAATCCTGGGCACGTAATGACTAATGACAATGAGTAACACATCTAGATAGCGGTATCACTTCCACTCTTATAAATTTTTAATTCACTTTAGTAACAAAGTAGAAGTACATAAATGCAATTTAGTTTTCACACTGGTTTTATAATTAAAGTAATGTTACTTAAAATAATATAAAACTCACGACAGCGGAACGATAATTATTTACATACGCATCCACGGACATTCGAAGAATTACTGGTTTATGCTTGTAAACTACACTAACATGTGTTTTGCACCTATAACGTTGCATAACCGATAAGAACTTGAAAACAGATTAAATAAATACAAAACTATCAAAATACCTTTTATTATTATCACAAGTTAAAACAAATTTAAAAAACTGGTTCGAACAAAAATACTTTTTAGTGTCTTATCTTATTTCTTTTGTTATTATCGGTGTAGTTTGTTAGTTTATATTTTTAATGTGTTGTAATAAAAAAGAAAGGTCATTTAAGTAATTTGGAAGAAAGTAATAATAAGTAGCTGGTGATTACTGGGAATCTATCTTTTAGGAATTTCTAACATAATAGTTTATATGGAGAAATTAAAAAATATTCCTAGAATCAAATTTAATTTTGTTTTTAATTAAAAGAAATGTAAACGCCAAACTAAATTATAATTACTTAGCTACGTTGTACAAAATACAAACAGAGCTTTAAAGCATATGAAATCATTAATATTTTATATGCCCAAAAATTTCCGTATTACTACAATTGATAAAACTAGAAAAATCGAAATTTAATTTAACGTCGGCTGTTTGTTGAATACTCTTTGCCTAAGTTAGCTCCATTGAATAATTCTATAAATCAATATAACCAGATTTATGATTTAAAGTACTAAGTGCGGATATTTATAGTTTCATTTTGTTTTAAGAAAATCTTTTAAAAATAAAACCGTAGACGTTATAAAGGCGGCTTACCAGAAAACAATAGACATATTGAAATTAAAAAAACAACGATGAAGAAACAGAACTGCGAGATGTAGGGTATTGGCTGTACTTTCTGATAAATTGAGCCTACACCCAAATCAATAAGACAAATTAATTAGATTTGTTTAAATAAAACGCCTTTACTAACTACATATATAAATTATATAAGTAATAATCAATAGGTAAATGCTTTAAAAGTAAGTAATTTCTATATCAGATTTGTCCAAATAAACTAAACAAGGTTATTGACAGTACAGAATCGTTTCATTTTCACGACTCACATGGGAATGACAATTCCTTCTTTCTTTCCCCTGGTTTTTCTATTTTGTTTTTAATATTCTTTTCGTCTTTTTTAAGGATTTTTATCTCTGCTTACTATTTCGTTATAGCTTTCCTTGGCTGTATAATAGTGCAGTTTCCTGCATTTTCTGTTAAGCAGCAATTCTCTAAATAGATTTTTCAGTTTTCTCTGTTAACATTTTATTTATCTAGCCTTTTCTGTTTGTATCTTCCCCGCTATTGTTATTAAAATTTGCTACAATCTTTATATTTTTTATTTATTTACTTAGTCTTACTTTTTAATTCACTTGTTCATATATACTATTATCTTTGTACGTGGCTTCATAATGATGCCAAAGTGTAACTGTTTTTGAATGAATTAGTTGAATATATTGGAGTAGTTAACAAACTGTTAAAGAAATATTTTTTAATTATCTGGGAAATGACACTCTAACCTACTATTTAACAATAAGTAACAAATGATGAAAATCTCAAGAATTTCTACCAATGGGAAAACAATTACTTTGACAGTTTTCTATTTTTTTAACTGAAGACTTTCTTGAGTTTTTCAATCGAATACCTTTTTTTAATTCATGAGTTGTCTACTTTATATTACTGTCAGTTAATTGTCATTAATAAATATCACTAGTATGAAGACATGCAACTTATATTCATTTATCCGAGTTTGAGCTAGATAGAATAGTGGGCCTTTATGAAGATGGCACTTCGTATAGAGAAATTGCAAGACGTACACGTAGAGATGCAAGTACTGTGTTGCATTATTGTCAGGAATGGGCAAAAAGAACGGAACTGAAGCAGTGAAACTTTCTAAAGAACGCCAAAATCGGTTTCATAGACGGTTGGCAACAGAAGACAAATTTACGTCAACACGAGGTATAGCAAATACATGGTATGGAGTAGAAGATAAAATTGTTTTGATAGCAACAATATTTGAATTAGACATTTTGGACTTACCGATCAAAATTAGTGTAACGAATCCCGTTTTTGTTTGGCTACGTAAAGAGTAAGAAAGACCCAACCTGCAATATACTGTAGCGCGACATGTGGCACGCACGCTTGGGGTCAGAATATGAGATGCTATTTGTTTCGGAAGTAAAACTCCTTTGGCCTTCATTCGGGGAAGTATGACGGCTCAGCGAAACAGCAATGGCGCGTTGGAGCCATATGCTTTGAGTTACATTCGAGAAATTGAACATAGAGGTTTTCAACAGCACAATAGATTACAACATTTCCAAGTGAATAATGTTAATTTATTGCCATTATACATACGTACATTATGGGTAGGAGATTGTCAGTTTTGCAGTATACTCTAGCAACAGTAGCTGGTTTTTGTCAGTAGATTCATGTTGCTTGGAAAGCCCTATCACAAGGAGACATCAATCACCCTATTCAAAGAATGCCTAGACACGTTAGTGGTGCTTATAAGGATCTAAGGATGATTGAGAATTGCACTATTGCTTTTGTTTAGTTTTGTTCGAAATGCTCATCGTTTGTTTTCTATCTCTTAAACTCTATTAAGTTTGTTGATATTGCAATTTCATTTAAACGCGGCATATTTTAAAATGTTGAAATCTTCAAGATTCTGACACTAAGTGACATTTATTTAGTCCGACCAACAGCTTTTAAGCAAAAACTATAACGTTTTATAATGCTACTGAATTGTCATTCCAATGTCCAGTGCCAATTTACTACAAAGCATATTTAGTAGGTATAAATATTTTGTAGATTACAGTCTACTTATATTAAATAGATATTTGCCCATACTCGTTTTTTAACCATTTATCCTATAGTTACAAGTAAATTTCTTTTGGTTGACTGTTTTGATAAAAAGTTGTTTTGACAAGATACCTATACAGTATTCTTGCAGTTGCTATTGATTCTGCCTTTCTAGTCACATCATACTAAAGTTACTTGTACTATCGCTTTTTTTTTTATTTGCCGGTGTGTTTTGCTTTTCTCGAACCTAAAAAAACTTTACAAAATGATACACTTTGTTCTAATAAAATTCTGCAATTTGTTTTGTTTAGAAACGGTTTTTTTTCCGAAAAGTCTCTGAAATAAATCATCTAACTTAAGTATTAACCAACAGTTTCCAGAGCGTGTAGTCTCAATGACATTATGTGAAGGTTATGTCTTTATTAGAATATCTATAGAGATGTGAGGTGTTACTCACGAGATCCCTGTTCGTCAGTTATAACTGTATAGGAAGTACCTAACTTTAAGGTTGCAAAGCTCCAGTTCAATATTAACAAGGCAGCAAGTTGAGTCTTTTGAAAGGGAGAGTCAAATAATCACTTTGTCGGATATTTCTTTGCGTCCATATGAGAAAGTATTTTTGCACAGCACAAGGTAAAATTTTTACTGAGATGTAACAGCAGGTGTCATGTTTGGTAGAGTAGTTTCCAAATCTCGTGGCACGCGACATTCGATGCGCAGAAGACAAATTTTAGCCGGGCGGTGCTTTATGCATGATTTTTACAATTTTCTTTCTCTTTCTTGTACAGATTTGGAAACCACTCTACGTCAATGAGAGCGCGCACTGTCACTGCTTTCTTTTGTCAAGAAATGCATTTCTCACGTAAGCCGAATGTCCCCAACTTCTATGGCATATATAATATACATACATATATACATTTTACAGAAAAAAAGCAGAGTATGCGTTTCTTTCTGCTTCCTCATTTGTCACTTACCACACTTGTAGTTCTTCTGATAACACAGCTGTTTTACTATAATGAGGTCTCCAAGCTAAGAATCTGCCTATTATCATATCTAAGTATGCTGCTCCAATGTGATAATTACTAAACTATTTTTGTTACTTTTAAATATTAACTTTACTGTTTTGTCTTAATTTAGGTTCGGTTTATGTATTTGCGGCAAGCCTGTTCTTATATGTTGTGAATGTTGAATCCATTTGAGTTTGAAGAGAATTTAGATATCTATCTGAAAGGACAAGTACCATCAAGTATCATGATCCATGGAATCGAAGGCTTTGCTAAAATAGAATTGCTACATCGCAATATTGTCAGTTTTCTAACAAGCCATGGATAAACTGCAGTAAATTTAATATTCCTTCAATGGTACTTGAAAGGAAAAACAAAAATTGCAGGTATGAATTTGAGCTTAATGGAGTTTTTGAATATTTGTTTCTTAAGAAGATTATTACGTGTAACTTTTCCGATCAAAGTAAAATCAAAACGATTAAAAGTTGTTACTACAGGTTGGGTGGCACAGTCTTCTTATCTTCTTTTCTTCTTCTGATTGCACTACCGTTAAGTTTTTCTTCTTTTGAAAGTATGTTACTTTTAATTTGATCGGTTTTATCTCATTTTCCGCGCTTTGCTGTTCATTTCATCTCAGCTAGTTTCCCTTTCTGCATCATACTTTTGTTTGCTTCCTTTAGTAATAATTTCCTTTTTTTAAATGCGACAATATCAAACATTTACAAAGCTCCATTTGGATATTGGCCAATATGTTCAAGTCAGAGCATTAGAACTACAAAATCCTACTCATAAAAAAACTTGCACATTTTTAAACTAAATGCTTACCTTAACATTTAGAAGTGTCCTTTTAGATTGTTTTGATTTTAATACGAAAGTCTAAGTAATTACTACAGACTGTCTATTTGTTAGATATCTTAAGTGTGTTACATTTAATCAAGAACCCATATAGTTGATTGAAATATTAAAAATGGAAAATGCAATATAGCGCTTTTTTTTATTTGCACTTGAATAAATATGCTCGCACATAAATCTTAAAACTAACCTCCATTCTAATTTCGTGTCGGTTGTTTTGAACTTCCTACACGGGTTAATAAACGTCAAGATATTTACCTACTTATGTATTTCACAAACTCGTGATTATAAATCATTAACATGAATCATGATTAGTACACAACAATTAACAAAAAAGAAGTTGTACATGACTGTTTAAAAAAAGGCGATAATGTTTCCTTTGTTAAATTATACCTCGGTTTTTCAAGTACTTTTGTTTTAAACCATTTTGCCCAAAGTTCCTTTTTATGATAATACCTAGGAAGTTATTAATTAATATGCCTAATTATTATTTGAGTGTTTTCTAAATTTCTAGATATTTTATTTTCTATTTTTTAATCGGCATTTTGTTCACAGCACACGCAGTAAATCAACTTAATGACGCGTTAATATAAACCGCAAAACCAGCACACAAACATAAACCTCCACAGATACTGTTTGTCTGTAACATCAATCAAAGCTAGTAGCTTCAGTAGCGGCTTTTAACAGAAAATTCTTGTTGGTGCTTATGGGAAGTAATGGAACGTACAATTTATGCTTTTTTATCTCTTTAAGGAACATTTCTGTACATATTGAGATGTTATTGAATGTCTAATTAAATTTGTTTGAGATTAAGTTTTATATCATTTTAAACATTTAAATAAACGATTGTTTTCTTTGAAATCCATTAGATTTTCACAAAAGTTCATTAATTTAATTTAATTTTATATAGAAATCTTATGTTTTCAGAGAAAAATCGAGACCTTAAGTTTGAACAAAAAATGCGTTTTAGTAAAAAATTTTATCAAAATAAAACTTTCTATAATTTGAAATTAATTGAGATACTAAGCTTAGTTGTTTCAGTGCTGAATCTGAAGTTAGATTGTCTATACTAGGGTTAGAAATAAGGTTGTCAGTAGTTGTTCGGTTTAAATCTTCCAAGTCATCCCTATCCCACTAACAATAATAAGAGCAATGGAAGCCTTTAAAGGATTGTTAAGTTAGTTAATTGAAACTCATCGACGCTGACCTCAATGTAAATACTGTAGGTATGTACTGCAATTCAAATTGCAATAATAATTTAAGATTTGCTTTTGTGCCACTTCTACCATCTTCCTCACAAACTAGTTAACTTAATAATTAGTCTCTGAAATCTAAAGATTATCCAATATGCTAGGTAAAAAAGAGTTTTTTCTCGTTAGGAGACTCCTTATAATTCGTGCCGGAATAATGTATTGATTATTTTATTGGACAAGCAATTTAAATCCAAAACGCTATTGTACACTTACTGCTTTTTACTCTTGTAAGTCACTAATGTATTCGTTTACTAGTCTAATACATTTGAATAAAAATAATATATTATTTCGGTTTCTCTGTTGATATTAGCAAAAAGGAAAAATATTCAAATCAAAATCTTTACATAATTCCATCAGATTTTTCTAGAAAATTCGTTTATCATAAAATGTCTATTATTTTGCAAATTTTCCGATCTGTTCGATCAGCGGCCGGGATATCAAAAACAGACGATCATACTTCTTATACGGAAAAATGTTAGACTGCTGCAAAAAGAAATAAACACTTTTTCCGCGTTTGAAAATAAGTAAGAACTTTTAAACAAACGTAAGCAGGGTGAGAACTTAAAGGCAAAACCTCCTCTTGCAGTTGGATTTCTTAATTTTATTGTGAGTTCTAGAAGTTTTCTTAAGCCCATGCCTTAATGATATAAATTTGACTGGTTTAATTCAATTGAGCTGATGCACCATAACTGCCGTCTTTCATCGAAATTTAGCAACTCTTTTTTCTTTTATTTATTTACATTTAATGTAATTAACATACATAATAATATAGAAAATCGCTTTACATGACCACAGAGTATAAAATACTAGTGCGTGGTACTTACTTAAGCTATGCTATTAATTTTTAAATTCTCTTGTTAACAACAGCAGAAATATACTTCTTAGGTATACAATTAATATACCAAGTAGGTAAACTTTAACGTAGTATTCCAATGCGATAAAAGGTTAAAACCTAGTAAATCAAGTTACTAGGTTTTACTTTTAACTGCAGATAAATTCATATAACAATTTTTGTTAGATCGATGCTCGATTTATATAGTTGTTGAAGTCGTTTAAAAATGATAATATCTAAAGCAAGTAGTATTGGTATTCATAAACATAATATAGAACATTATAAGGCAGCAATTTTTTTTCTGTCAAATTAACACAGGTACCTCACAGATTGGGCATTTGAAAACTTCTAGAAGCATATTGCCTTAAGGCACAGATTATCTTCTTCTTTGTAACTGTAAAAGGCCGATTCATACTTTCGGTCCGGTCACGGTCCGACTACGGTCCGCTCGTGGTCAAGAAATTTGGCATACTATTCACATTATGCGATCATCCATCAGTCTAGTATTGGTCAAGTAACATTCTGTACATGTTTAAAAATTTCTCAATAAAGGGATTTGGCCGTAACGGCTTATATGTTGGACGAAGAAGAGAAAAAGCAACCGCCCAGAAAAAAGGGCATAGGGGCATTTGGGTACATCCAATGCTTACCAATCACAAAACAGAAGGAGAGTTTTTCTACTTTGTACAAAGACCTCGTATATCATGAAACAAAATTTGTTCCGTACTTTATCCAAGGATAAGTTCTCATGTCCATTGTTTTTCTATTGCGACTGCACGCAAAATATGAAAACTGCTCCTGATTTGACGGCCACCTGTCCACAATAGTGGTCTAAAAGCCGAATGGTACGGTCTCGGCTCGCTCAGAATGTTACTTCGAGCAAACACCGAGATCATTTGACTGGAGCGTGCTTGAACTGTGGCTCCTAATGTGAATAGCTCAATACGAAATGGATGTTACAATATTTGACTTGACCGCGACCGTAGCGTGATTGGACCGTGACAGGACCGAAAGTGTAAATCATAATTTCAAAGAGCATAAGCAAACTATTAGATACTTTTTCGCTATCCGTTAAGACTAGAAGCTTTCCAACTCAATGTAAAGAAATTTTTTAATAGGTTGCTTAAGGTATGTGGATTCCTTAAGATTTTTATATTATTTGTATATATTTCTCAACCGGTTTTGCCGAGACTGTTCCTGATACTGACTTAGTCTCGACGAAACCGGTTGAGAAATATACATAAATAACATTAACATCTTAAGGAAGTACTTTCATTTGCCACACTAAATATCTTAATGCCAATGATTCGTTCTTCCGTTTATCTTACGTTAGACATGAAAACCACACAATGTGTCTTTTGAGTTGATAAATAGATTATGACACCATGATGTAAAATTCGTATAATCATGAAGATATAGAGTACGCTCTACATGAAAAAAAACGCAACGTGTTCTTTGATGAATAAATTACGACATTGTGACGTAAAGTATCATATGATCATGAAAATCCTGACTTGGAGTAGGCTGTGATTGAAATTTATTCTACGAAACGAATCCTTTTTCCTACAAGAAATATAGAAACCCGCAAACAAAGAAATGAGTACATATTTTAATGTAATGTAACTGTTGTTTCCGAGCTATTGATTGAACACATCCTTCCATTTTTCTTTCTGGACAAGTGTATGTGACACAAGTTTTCAAGATTTTTTTAAAATTCAACTAACAATTATTTTAATAATAATTATAATCAAGTCGCAATTGAAAGTAAAAATTATGCTGCTGTTGATAGGTTTAAACGGTGACTTAGATATAACAAAAAGGAAGGTGAGAATTTGGTTGCTCAAACGTGAAATTATTGACATTATGCAACTTAAATATTTTAACAGTTCATGGATCAATAAAGGATTGTGACTATGCGATTTAATGTGTGAACTTGCATAAAAGTGGTTTTCTACGAAGAGGTAGAACTAGAATTTTGATGTAAACTTCAAAACTGTACGTTGCATGTACTACCTTCAGAGGAACTTTTGACACTAAATAGTTTAAAACGATACATAAAGAGAGAAATACTCAAAATAAAAACAATTTCTAGATGTTCTAGGACACTGCAGATATAAACAATGAATAAAGTAAACATACAACAATAATACAATTCAACCGTAGACAAAACTACCACCAAATACTCAATAAGCTTGATCATGCAAAGTTTTAATGTACTTAGTGAACAACAATGGTTGGGACATCCAAATTAAGCAAGTTGTTAAAGCAGGTTTAAAAAAGATATGTGACAGTAATGCTGCAACCCTCTAAAGTCGTATCCAACAGGTTTGAAACAAATTGCTTGTTATCGAATCATTTGAACATCCATCTGTAATTTAAGTATTGATCATTTTTCTCTAGACTAATAGAAATAATCTTACTGGCAAACATCTCAAAATTGAATTTAGTGTTTAATATAACAAACCTCAAGTTTTTCTAGAAACATTTATAAATTAAAGGCGTTATTAAAAAAGTGCCTATTTTGTAAGTAGTAACTATAGTGCAGCTGGTAAGTCACCTGAATAGCTCATTCTACTTATAAAAATATTAAAACCGTGAAGGAAAATTACTGGAAAGTGAATGGATACTTCGTATAAAATGAAAAAATGCTGAGGATGCCAATGCCCTGAAGCACATAGCAGATTGAGAGTTTCTTGGAAAAAAGGCTAAGATTTTTTTTTGTAAATATTCAAAAAGCGCCTTGCTTGTAATTTATTTACTTCTTTAAGATAAATAAATAAATAAATAAATAAATTACAAGCAAGGTGCTTTTTAAATATTTACAAAAAAAGTTCTTAAAAACATTAAGACAAAATGGGAAGTATGCACCATCAAGTTATGGATCAAAAGAAATTTAAGACTTCTCAAGCTTTCTAGGTATTCTCTTTTACAAAAGTTGACTGCGGTTTCGCCACATATGAGGACAGTTTATTTGATCATAATGTATCAGGTTCAATTTGAAGTACTAACACAAAAAAATTACTTTCCTTCTTATACTTTTATTCAAGATTATTACCTATCAAAAGGAATAACACGTTTTCAGTATTAGTTAAATGTTACTGCCACAGCTTTTAAAAGAAAGTCTATTAATTGTACAAATACTAATCGTTATTTATATGAAACGCTCAATCTTGTTTTGTTTTGCAATATTATTTTGATTTTAACCATAACATAACATTAATGCAATGTTAGTATAGAATTCTATGTTCTTATCAAAGTTATCTAAAACCTTCTCGAAAGATTATTTATATGCATGGCTTTATTAAGAAGAATTTTAGATTTTTGTGTTGAGTATATACAGAAATACTGAAACAATGATACTGTAAACGTTGATATTAAATTAAACAGAAAAGAAGTAAAGTAAAAATGACACTTTACACAATGTGATATATTACAAACGATTTCTATCGATTTAAGTAGATTTCTAAAGTTAGAAGTCAACAAAATAGAGCTCTGTTGTTCGTAATGGTATGGTATAAGGCTTGACAAGTAATAATGGTAGTTAACCATCTTTCGCTATCATTTCATATGGCTTTCTTCTTGATGGGCAAAACACCTATTCAACAACTTTACGGTCATTTAGGTTCTTGTGCAGGGATCACCCCATACTTGCAATTTTATATACAGGGTGAGTTTTTTTAGATGTTTAGTATGGGGATCTCGGAAACTAGCGGAGATAGAGAGACGATTAAATGGGGAAAGAATTGCAGTTTTACGAGCTCAATTTAATCAGCTGTTTGTTTTTTGGAAAAGATGCATGGCTAACTAGATATCTTGCAAAAACAATTTTTTGGTATTTTGTTCGGTGCCTATGGCTCTGTTATTATCGACTTTAGAAAAAATGTGTAAAGGAAAAAGTTGCAGGTAATTATGTGCTTAATAATACAGTCTAACCGAATTTTTTATTTAAGCTGTAATGTTTGAGTTATGATACAAGTTTATGTTTTTTCTAATGGAAACCCTAGTCGGCCATGACTTTATAAAAAAGGCCCTTTTTCAACGATTCTAGCGATATACCACTTAACATAGTTATTTTTATAAATAAATAAATTATGACCTTTTTTTCTTTTCATTTTCGAACTGTTCCAGTAGTAGGCTATGGAAACAATTGATAAATGCGCATCGCGTTTAATAATAAAATTCAAGCAAGTTATTAACACTTTTTAATTTCAAAATTATAAACGTAAATATTTTGGTGTGAAATATTTATTCGTTGGACTTACAATTTTAAATAAAAATAATTCCTGAGAAACTAATAAACAGAGAATGACAAACGATAAATTAAGAAACAATAAATCTCCGCTAGTTTCCGAGATCCCCATACTAAACATCTAAAAAAACTCACCCTGTATAACAATATTTTCAGTTATAGAAAAACGTGTTTTTCAGAACATAATTCTTCCCGTTGCGTTCAATATCTTTTTGACATTTTGAAACTCCTGAATTGAAGGATTAATTACATATTTTGTTTTGCTTTAACGCAACCACTTACTATACAATACATTCTTTCCTGTGGAAATCACTTTTGGGACATCTGTAGATCCCCATATCCTTTCAGGACGCACTGTATAAGTACAAGATTTACTATTTGCTTACTCTTTATGTACGTATTCTGCAGCTACATTAATAACCTTTAAAGTTAAAAAACTTGTCAAAAGAGGTTTCTTGTATGATCTTGCTTCCAAAGCGATAGGTTTTCTTTCTTATTTGTAGTTTTATCCGCTACTGTTGACATTATTTAACACCTTTAAATTTATTGGATGATTTCATCCTTGTCTAAAATGAAAGAAATACATATGTCACATGATTAAACTCTATGGCAAGAATTTTAAAAGTCGTTTTAATCAGCAAAGATATATTTATATTCCCTTACGTCTTAGTATTTCCATCAAATTCAAGCACATATCTGCACCCATACACTTGCCCCGTTTCTGCTCTTCGTTCAACAATTGGAAAATTTAATGACTTGCAGGTTTTCTGACCTTTAAATGCTGATGCAAAATAATAATTAAAGCTGCAGATCTAATTCCGTGTCTTATAGAATTTCTCAATTTTGTCAACAGCTCTCATTTTTTCCTCGTGAACAGCTGCTGCTGGTCTTCTGGGTCGCTGTTCGTCGTTTAGAGGTTTTTTCCCGCGTTTAAACTAGCAAAAACAGTAACTTATAGTTTATAAGGATGAGAAATAGTCATCAAAACAGTTACTAAAGCTTTGAGATTCTGATCTACGTCGTGTCTTTTTTGTAGTCATACAATATCATAGCTCAAACAGCGTATCGACGACTTCCATTGTAGTAAACATCAAATTAGCAAAACAGAATTTTAAGATGTTTGACACAAACATAGCTTTAGTTGGAAGTTGGCGGTACTACAACTAAATAATATCAAGACAATAAACTGCCAATTGTTTTCTATGCTTCTATAAAATATATGGAACAGTCACGTAATAATCGAACGCTACTTCAGGATCTTTTTCGATTACTTTCACCAGAGCATCTGAATTGAACACCTTAGAGCAGTATATTTTTACCTGGTAATTTTCTTCATGTTTCTTGTACGGGATCCCTACATTTCATTGAATGCTAATCTTGTCTAATACCTTTTCTCCTATATTAAGATATTTGGTTCTAATAATAGAAGCATGTACTCGAGCTCTAAGTTGAATTAGTTCTTGAAGCTTTCTTTTTTAGACTCTAACAACAAGTGGTATGTGTGAGATTATGCTAAATAAATTTGGAATTAAATAAACTGACAATGATTAGATAATATGTACACTGGGAAGAAAGCTTGCATGAGTTAACGTATGGCCTTTGCGTAGTCTGCTCCAAAGCTAGAATTTGAGCAAACACAAACCACTCTATCGCTCTAATACTCTTTACTATTATGTAGGCGTCTTCAAATCAGTCTGTATCTTTATATTTACTGGACGTTTTAGACCAGCCGGATGTTTTGGGTTGGACTTTTTTGGGTTCTTCATGGTTCTTCAGCTTTCTTGTTGGTTGCATACTTTTAAAATACTATTACAAGAAGAAATATAGTTAACGGAAAATCTTTGCGAGGAAGACCATCTCATATTAATGCATAATCGAGTCGAAGTTTCGAGTTCAAAGTCCTTTGAAAACTTTTTTAAGTCTAGACTGCACCAATATTTCATTGTTCGTGATCTTTGGACCAATCTGCGTTTTTGTTCCTATCGGGTTTGTGTAATATGACATACATGCTATCAAACTTTTTCAGAATGCATCAAGTACACTTAGATTCCGACCCTTAAGAAATGTTTAAAGGGTTTCAAAAAACACCAAAGTTAAAAAGTAGATATTTTTTTGTTCAAGTGTCAGAATGAAAGGGAAATTGTGGTTTAAAATAAAACATTAACGGCAATTTATAAATTCAAATGCACAAACTGAAACTCTTTTTATGTAATTAGTACCATAAAAGATAGGTTCCTTATAAATGATTTTGTTGATTTCTGAACTCACAGAAAGAATGCAAGAAAACATATGGAACCAATTAGAATTTTTGAAGTATATCTAATAAACTAGGGATGCTATGAGAAAAATACAGTGAAAGCTCTCTTAGCGGACATCTCTAAAAAGCTTATACCTCTGTTAGACAGGCATAATTTTGGTCACGAACCAAAATCATAGGATCTTTATAATAAAGTCCTCTCTATAAAGCGGGCATTCGTATGTTTTATTTTCAGGTTTTACACCTCTTAACAACGGACGCCTCAAATCTCTCATCTACAGACACGAATTTCTCGAACTTGCCGTTATTATTTATTTCTCTAAATCTCGGGAAATAGGCATATAAGTATTATAAACAAACGTCTTTTCCTGCATGTTGTTTCATTATGAATAATAAAATTGGACGCGTGTGCAATAAATTCGATTATAAAAGCGAGTGCCCATAATAGGAATTTCTCTAATTCAGTCATTACTCCAATTTCTATTAATTTCCCAAGCTTTATAACAGAACAACTGTAAGTCTAAGGCATTGTTATTAACATAAGTGTAAACTTGAGCGTGCAAATAATATTTCTAGAAAGGTAAAAATGACTTCCCTATTATTTTAAAGCAGGCAAAATATTTTCTAGAACAGGCATTGCCCGCCCTGGCCCTTCTTGGCTACGGTCCTGCTTAAGTGCGTTCTGGAATAAAAAAGGGGTTGTATTACAGTTTACATTTCTTTATCACTTCGTAGCTATAACAAGTTTGTTTAAAGTTTAGATACTAGAAACCAAAGCTAATTTTTGTAAAATCAAAAAGTTTGAAGTAATTTGGTAGGCTTAGAATAGTGTAATACACTTTCTTGAAACCAGCAGCGAGTAGCGTTTCGTATCTCGTCAAATAATCAGGATATCTGTTCGGTTCAGCTTTCTTTCTTGCTTTAACTCTAATATTTCTTTTAAACAGACAACTAAAATAAATCTCTAACTAACGGACAAATTTCCCGTAGAAGGGTATCTCTGTTATATGTGGACAAAACGTTTGATATTTTCGGTGTCCGCTCAAGGGAGCTTTTACTGTATAACGTATTCACATTCTAGAAAATGCTCTTCTACTAACACTAAATGATTTTAAATGCAATAATACTTTTAAATCTTAACAAGATAATGGCCTTGTCTTATTTTCAGAAGGGTATGTACTTGATTATCTGATAATAAGATCGATGTCTTACAAATTGCTCCCCTCAAGGCCTGTTTGGAATGTTTAGTTCTATTGTTTAGAAATAAAATCTTGAATCGCTTTCGTCAAATTTTCTTGTTTCTTTTTTCTACATATAATAAAGCAATCTATTTTGCCGGGTTTAAAATAACACACTTAATAAAATCTTATTATAAAAACAATAATAAATAATAGAATTATAGTAAAAAACAAAATGCTGAAATTGCTTGGTAATTGATCCTGTTGTATGCAAGTCATTCGTATAAGCATTACACGCATTTCATACCGATTCTAACTGCAACGTCAGATGTTTAACATAACTATATTTTTATAAATAAGACATACAAATCAAATAAAGCATGAAAAGTAATTCTATATAAAATTCTATTTGATGTTATTACGATAACTATCTAAGATGGTACATCTACTTTACTAATTATTATTGGCCAGTCATGATTGTGGGTAGAGATAATTTACTTCTAAAATTTACTAAGCATCTAGGTCATTCTTATCATCGGTTCTAAAGCAGCTTAAGAATCTTTAATATTTAGTATATCCCTGTGCGGACAGTATTTTCTAATCTCATATTTGCTTAATGAAATGAAAAGCTCTTTCTTGTCTAAATTTAAACAAACATAACGTAAACCGATAAATTATCAAATCTAATTAAAATGTATCTTTAAATATGTTTTAGAAAAATGCCTGAATTCCGTAAGCATTGCAGGGAAACAAACTGCCTACCGCTTTTATTCAGGTACGTGCTCATTTTTAAATTCAACTCCCTTTCTTAAAATGTCATACGAAACATGTATTCATTTTAATATTACACGCACTTTATTAAAAATTAGCATAGCGTACGCACCAAAAAGGTTAGCAACTATTTAGTAGTTTAAAATATCAATTTTATAGCTAATAAAGAATTTACATTTCACGTTAGGTAATTACATAAATGAATTCATTAGAAATACATAATAAAAGGTTATAAATAAATAAGAAAATAATAGACAAAAGTGATTTAGCATTGGCAATAGAGTTAAAAATATCAAGGTAAAACAAAGTTATCTTATTTTATAAACAAACTGTTAATATGTAACAATATAATTAAGGGTGCAAAATAACAGTGAAGATTGAGGCCGTTAGAATTAATGGATTCACCTTGTTATATGCCTTGCTTACTATTATCGCTTCTAATTTACATATCTTCTGTTATGCAAGGTATCTATCATCACTATTAATATAAACATTTGCATATAAACACATGTAGTTTATAGCTGAAATATTTTATCATTGAAATTTACTAATAATGATTGTTTATTTACATTTAAATGCGTTAAAGCAGTTTTTAATTGTGAAATATGCCTTTCTAAAGACATTTTAATGCTACAAAAAATAATTAACAAGGAAGTTGTATATACTATAGAAAAGAACAGAAGCTAGAAAAACTTTTATAAATTTACATTATAAAAGAAAATACAATACAGTTAGCTATTACAAACCTTGGATATTTATTTAGAAAAACTGTAGGTTGTAAAGGTTGGTTGAAGCGTAACCTGTTCATATCATCGCTTACGTTTTTGCTTGCCTCTTCTTTTTAATTGTCTATATTGTCATAATTTTGTATTCATTTTAAAATTTTTAAATAGTTATGTTAATTCAACAACAGTAACCTCTGAAGGTTAAATTCTTGTGGCAAATTTTGATCACTTCATCATAAATTATTTTTTGAAACTTGTAAGGAGTAGGTAGTGGGTAGGTTAGGTTGTTTTCAAATGAAATTTACAGAGTAGAAATTAGAAGACGCGAGATTTAAAACTAACTCCAAAATATATTATACCAAGCAAATTAAATCAATTGCCTGTAGACACCATTGATATGGAAATTAGCTCTGCTATGAAAATTTGCCGTAATTTTGGAAAAGATTATAATCTAAATAACAATTAATCAAACTTAATCTACAACTGCTATTAAATATGTATCTGAAAGCTTTAATTTGGTCTTCTTCATTTGCATTCAAAAATCACAAAATTATCATTTCTGCAGTTGCACAATATCAAGCATCTTTGTTAGACAGCCTAAACCATCTACTAAGTATGTTGAGTATATTGGTACAATAAGATTCAATTTAAGTAAATTTAGCATAAATGGTTATTTCTAAAGTTTGAGCAAAATACCTAATCGTTTTTCTAGTGGTAATGTTTCATATATACAAGATCAGCAGTCAGCTATCTTTACAGATCTTTATAGACTTGACAGTTACAATTTGAGAATTTATTGTAAAAGAAGTTTCAAAATGTCCAAAAATACAATAGCTATTAACTTGTAATTGTTTGGCAAAATTTTTGCTTTGTGTATTTGAGCTGAGTTCAGTACCGTCCAGTATTGTATAGTACATCTGAATTTCGATAAAATTAAAAATAACATAGACTGCAGTAGAAATAGAATTAATCAGCGCTAATAAGAAGTGAATTGAACAATCGAAGTGGGGTGTCTATGGTGAGAATAAAATTAGTAAAAAAAGACAATTCAAACTTTTGTGTAAATAAAAGCAGAGGAATTGGCGCAGATTTAAGTAGCTGATAAATTAAGTGAATTGCTTTATAGTACATCAAAAAGCATGGACCACGTTATTGGAATGAAATATTTAATTGTACTATGAAATTGAGATTTATTCGTTGGCAACACTATTATTTTCTATACCCTCATAAAGAAAAGATGTGAAGAACCGATTCTGGCAAGTAGTAGTGATTTCATATGGCCAGAAGTTACAGTTTTTGCATTTGATTCAAACAATTGTAAACGTAGCTGAGCAATAATATTTCCTGCAATAATCGTGTGCAATAATCTTCTTTAGATTCTCTTGGAGAACTAGAACAGCTTAAATAGATCTCACCTTCTTGATGAGTTCCTTTTTTTAATTCTCTTTATCAGCATTAACGTTTTGCTTTCTTTTACCTCATTAAGAATTCTCTTCTTAACTTGTTTTTTTGGAAATTTATTCGTTGGCAACACTCTTATTTCCTACACCCACATAAAGAAAAGATGTGAAAAATCGATTTTGGCAAGTAGTACCGATTTCATAAAGCCAGAGGTTACAATTTTTGCATTTGATTCAAACAACTGTAAACGTAGCTGAGCAATAATATTCTCTACAACAATTGTATGCAATAATCTTCTTTAGATTCTCTTGGAAAACTAGAACAGCTTAAATAGATTTCTCCTTTTTGATGAATTCCTTTATTCAATTCTCTTTATCAGTATTAACGTTTTGATTTTTTTTGCCTCATAAATAATTCTCTTCTTAATTTGGTTTTCTGGAAATGTTAGTTCACTAACAAGTTGTTTTCATTGGAACAGGTAGTTAGGAATTAAAAGGATAGATTGAATTTTTTTTAAATAAAGGGTTTTCCAATAAGAGGTGTTATTTTGATATTCAAAGAAAAGTGCCATTTTTTAATATAAATGATCGGATGTTTATTTCATTATAAAGAGGAAGGTATGCCGTTAATAGTGGAAAATAACATCAGGCAAATGACCACCACGACCACGCTTACTGGACAATATACTTTTCATGAAATTTTCCATAACCAAATCGCAAAGTGGCTGCCCTATGTCCTCGATAGCCTCACGAATTCCATCTTTGAGGTCTTGAATCGACGCTGGGCTGTTGGCGTAGACCTTCTCTTTCACGTGGCCCCAAAGAAAGAAGTCGCAAGGTGTTAAATCACAAGATCTCGGTGGCCAATTGTGATCACCTCTTCGAGAGATAACACGGTCCGGAAACTTTTTCCGTAAAAGATCAATGGTTTCGTTGCTTGTGTGGCACGTAGCGCCGTCTTGTTGAAAGTAAACGTTGTCCAGATCAATACCATCCAATTCCGGCCATAAAAAATCGTTAAGCATCTCTCGATAGCGCAATCCAGTCACCGTAACTGTTGCTCCAGCCTCATTTTCGAAAAAGTAAGGTCCAATGACTCCGCCGGACCATAAACCGCACCAAACAGTCACACGTTGAGGATAGAGAGACTTTTCAACAATAACTCTTGGATTTTCTGAGCCCCAGATCCGACAATTTTGCTTGTTGACGAAGCCACCGAGGTGGAAATGGGCCTCACCACTCAAGATGATTTTTCGATGGAATTCTGGATCATTTTCATGCATTTCAACGACCCAATCAGCAAAGACACGACGTTGTTGATGATCGGCCGGCTTGAGTTCTTGTGTTAACTGGACTTTATAAGCCTTAAGACCCAAATCTTTATGCAAAATACGGTGTAATGACGTTTGTGGAATGGCTAATTCCAAAGAACGACGAGGAATGGACAAACCTGGGTTTTCTTTAACACTTTCGGCTACAACAGCAATATTCTCGGCTGTTCTTGAGCGACGTGCACGGGTTTTATTCTTCACATCACTAACTTGTCCCAAGAGCTCGAATTTTTTCACCAATTTCTGTATTGCGGTCCGACAAGGTGCTTCACGGTGACCCAAAAATGTTCGAGTTTTACGAACCGTCTCTGCCAAATTTTCACCATTTTTATAGTGAATTTTAATAATTTCAATGCGTTGTTGAAGCGTGTATCGTTCCATATTTATTAATGGCGTAGTTTCTACTTGTCAAATGTCAAAAAAGGATAGCTTCAAAAGTGACATCTACCGAAATAGCGGGCTATTCAAAATAACACCTCTTATTGGAAAACCCTTTACTTGGAAAACAATGCCACTTCAATTGACACTGGAAGAAATTGGAGGGATACTTGCTTTTGTCGCTGTTGGAAAATTCCCTCGTCATTTGACTTTTTGGATTTACATTTGCTGCATTAGCATAAGAAATTGAAAGAAAATATTCCGGGACGGCTTGGGGGTTGTAAGGGTGAATATCACAAGCTCTAAATCCTGATGCACCATTCGCAATAGTTGCAGCTTTTACCCAAGCATTACTTATTAATCTGAAGGAAATAGTTCGGAATAATTTCCTGTATTCGTTTTAGAGCATCATGTCTTTAGATTCTTCAAAAATAAATCGTTGGGAATTTAAAAAATGCAAAAGTTTGCAAAGCTTGGATAGTACGAATGAACGAACACGGATAACAACCTCATCTTCTGATGCCAAATACAACAGTTCAATAGCATTGCAATGGAAAAACCATCCAATACAATAATGTTCTTCCGACACCTTTCTTTAGCGAAATGAACTTTTCAAACCGTTTTCAAAATAGATAGCGTTTATATAGAACGACTTGAACTTAATAAATACCCTTGAAGATGAGAATAGCCTTTTAATATCTTTCCTTTAAATATCAAAACAGAAGACAGAGAATAACCTCACTTTAATGAGATACTATATCGTCTTTCTCCTTAGAGATGGCTAGTGAATAAACATCCTTTGCAAACAGTTTCAGTAACATCGAGAATTTTCCGAGACTTGCAAATAATTTTCCTGAAATATGCGTGCAATAGTAAAGTGAAGAATCTGTGTACATCTGCCTTATTTGTCGCTCTTACTCTTATTAAAAAGACGTTCAGATTTGCTAACGCTTAGGTCTTTATTTCGTTACATAAATCCCTTCTCTAGTCAGCTCCAGCATATTTGCGTTCTTCTAAAGGTCGTTTTATATCATAGTATTTTAGCAAACACATTAACCGTTCATCTTAGTAGAACGGAACCCAAATCTGCCTTTTCCTGCGTTTTTTCATGAACTGCTAGATTTTCTCATGCTCAAATTCTTGTTCTGCTTTGTGATCTTATTTTACTTTTTAACTTCCTATTTATAAGTGTCTTCTCAAAGTTCTCAAAGGCATTCCGTGTTTGCGACTTGCTTTATATTAATTTCCTTTGATTTTACTTTTTGCATAGCTTCGGTCAATTTTAGCATTAATTTTTCTGTGTGTAAATCTTGAACAATTAAAGTAATTGCTAATAACAGTATTCCCGACAACGATTGAACCATAATTGCAGTATCAGAAACAACATATCAAGAAAAATTTTAAACGGCTGATTGTAAAAGTATTAGAACTTGAACTTCTATAGGATCTCAGTTGCGATTGGGTAAGGAAATACATAAATAATAATGTAAAACAGTAAGCTCCATCGAAAATTGATGTTTGATGCTTGACATAAGACCTAATTTAGCTTCGCAGTAGATTTTTTAAGCAATTCCAAAATAATCAGTAGAATTATTTGAAATGCTTATTGAGACACCTAAAGGCAACAGAAGAAAGAAGTGGACTATTAATTAGACATTTAATTTTCCGTTGTTTAAAGTTTCTGGACAAGTAGTTTCATGGGCCACCCGAGAGTAAAAGTGAACTTCACTTTCGTTAATTGAAGCAGAAGTCTAAAAAGTTATAAATTAATTTAGATAAAAAATGTAGATAAAGATAATCAAACATTTTGTATTCCTACATATTATAAAAAATCTGTTGGAACGCAAATGAATAAATCATGTACAAACACAAAATATCGCTCTATTGGAGAACATAAAAGCATAACAATGAGCTGCAAAGAGTCTTGATACGCAATAATGTGAGTTAATTCAAAATGAATTTAGTGTTAAAGTCGATAAGGTGTAGTCGTGCAGTGAAGTTCATACAGTGTTGTAATGTCTATTTTTCTTATCTTTTTTGAAAACTCATGAAATGATCGACTTCGGGATATGAGCAACTTGCAAAGTAAATATGTGAGCCGACACAACCAGGTGGTTAAGATAACTCATCCGCAATCTGCGCTAAAGATAAATTATAATTGACAGATCAGTATATATTACGTAAATAATTACAAATGCATTTGTACCAGCCGATCAAATAAAATATGTAAATAAGTAATTACATCTCTAATATAGTTATTGTTGTCTCGCTTACCTTCAGTGTTTCAGAAAGCTGAGAAGCACATTTAAGAACTTTTTTATTTAAATAATGAAAGTCTGAAACAATTTCAGATTCTCTATGAATGTCACATCTACATAATACCTACGGTAATCTCAGTAGAAGGCATTCCCTCAACACGACTATCGATTTGATTACTAAGGCTGACTCAAATAAAAGTCTCATTCGTCTGATTTCGAGCATAGCTATATCTGAAACATGCCATATTTAGTACATGTTTTCGGAGCGGCTTGATAACATTTGTGATAGTCTCTTTTTCAGATTTTGAATAAAAATTTGTTTAGTAAATCTCAAGAAAAGGAATTTCAAATGGACAACTTATTTATCATGTTATTCTTCAAAAATACTGCTTGTGCCAGTTGAATAGACTTTAATCTCCATGGCGTTTTCAAAGAAAAATCTAATTTAACAACTACCTACTAAAACTTTGTAAGAAATTTCTAAAACAAGAAAATCTATGAAAAGGTTGTAATTTTCTCAAAAACCACTAGGTAATTTGTTTCATTTTTATGTTTGTATTCTTACGGCCTGTGTAGATTGTTAAGAACAATCTGTAATCTTTGACTCATAGCCAAGAAAAGAGATTTGAAATTGGTTTTAATCAAAAGTACAACAAAAGATTTTTTCTATGTGTTACCTCCCCCTTGAATCACGTTGTCTATGCAGGGTGTTAGTAAGTAATACTGACTCACTTATACAGTAAGAGTCTATCAAAATATCAAAATGTTTATTTAAAAAAAGTTGTAGGGACTTGCCTTTCGGTTGTTCTAAACTTACTTCAAATCAAGGGTAGATGATCAAAAACGACTTTTGGATCTGCTCTAAACAAAAAGGATTTTTTGCTGATGAAGATATTCACATTGCTTTTTATGCAAAGATTAACATGTAGGAAGCTCTTTGAGCGATGACCATATGGAGGTTATTTAGACATTAAAGCTACCCTCACAATAGCGCTTTTTTCTCTGGTGACACGTCCTGTACTGACAGGTGTACAGCGAAACACTGTCAATGGTGCTAATCGAAAAACGTGTTGTTTTATTAATATCAATTAAATTAATTAAATTGAAACAACTAAACACACTATTCTACTAATAATTATAATTTTATTATATTCGTTAACATTGAGTTCCACAAAGTAAATGTGAATAAACTAAGGAATCAAATTTATTATTTCTTGTGTAAATACCGGTATTAGAATCCTAGCTTGTATTATAATTCCTCTTTAAGATTAAAAGCAGAAAGAAATGTGATACGTCCGTGTTTTTAAATAAACACACTCATCCTCCTTAAACATACAATGATGAAGTCTACGTGTATTGAAAACAATCAATTTAATTAATCTCTAATTAAACAGAAAAACATCTGTATAATTTTGCTCAGAAATGCTATCACCAATCATTTTAAAAGTTGCTGATAACTAACTAATGGATTTATACATGTGAAAAACTTCCATCAACAAATCTCCAAATTGTGGAACTACTGTTAGTTAAGCTGCCACGTACTATATGAAAGTAGTGGATAATTAAATTTTGGATTTTCTATCATGCTTGGTTTAGGAAGATATCAGTGTTCAGTGCCAAAATCGTCTTGGGCTTTTTTCCTTTGGTTTCCAATTTAGTATATGGTTTTGGAAAAGTTTCATCCATTAATGGTTAATTGTGTTGGAGCCTGAAGAAAGTCTTATGGTAGATTCTTTTTTCTTGCCATTGCTTTACAACTGTGTACCGTACTTCATATCATCGTTAATTTTGCATTTTATTCCCAACCAATCATGCTATAATTACTAATTCACAATCGAATCTTTCTTTCATCTTTTCTTATTGGTTTACCTTTTTTTATTTTCTAGTTTTTATCATATTATCTATGAATTTCCGGTGTTGTATTTGTACTAGCATGCTTTGTGTTGCTGAACTCTGATGTTTTTACTTTTTATTGAGAATAATTTAAAATGCCATTTAAGTTAACAAATTACCTATCACTTTATATTAACAAAAGTTTATTTCATCAGTATACATTTCAGTTTGATAATGAAATAGTACAAAAGATAATTATCGTTCTATAATTATTCAGAACAAATTAATTATAGATTAATTAATTAGCAATTAATTTCAGAAACAACCAGTCCGATTAATCGACATATCTATTAATTTGGCTGAGATGAATAATTTACTGATTGTTAATTATAGATTATTCTGACAGCACATTTTTTCAAATGTTATTATATATTCTATAAAGCTATGATAGTGTCTATTTCCTTTTAAACAATTTCCCATAATATCGTTATACAAACTTAATAATAATCCTGTCGTAATAATTAATTGTTCTTGTGTCATTTATAATGAACTTATTTATAATTATTACACCTACTTACATAAATATAAGCGTTATAAATATTCATAGGAAAATAAATCACACGTCTTAAATAAAACATTATACGCATATAATGCAGAACGATTTACATTCGTGTGATTAACTAGATCTACTGACCATGAATTTTATTTCATCAATTCCCGTTAATAAAGAAATAATGGCTTTACAATTGTAGCTTGTAATTACTATAGTTATTACCTGTACAATATGGGAACTGTATGTATAAACATTAACAATATCTGCATATTTATAGTTATATTGAATGTACCGGGAAAGTTATGCAGCAGAATGTTTTTCAGCTCATTTTATTTTACTTTTCATTTTCCGCGGTAAATTCTATTTCTTTTTTATTTTTATTTAGTTTATTTATAATTCTAACGAATTGTTTTTGTATTTTTTACTTAAGGAAATTCGCCACAGTTCACAATAAAAAATAATCACAAGCAGTGGATCATAATTGAAGGGTAGATAATTTCTTCATAACCACAACAGCATTGCAATCAAACTCCTCCTTGAAACAATTACCTTGTGAACCGGTGCATTGTCATGCAACATAAGCACTTGAAGGAAACTTTCCCGGTTATTTCTCTGTAATTGCATTAATGTCTGGTTGAGTTCAAATGGGTGGTGGTATAACGAATAACGACAAGTTTTTATTTTTTCTTTTTATTTCTGTTACATATCTTATATTTGAGTATTGTTATATTATTATTATTATTATTTTGATAATTTAGTTAAAGTAACTCATTTGAACTTATTAATAGATGCTAGTTCAGATTAACAATCTACATCCTAACGTGTAATTCACAAAACAACAAAATAAGGCCATTAATATTTTGAATTTGATATAAAAATTAACACACAAAATAAATTAAAGTCTTCTACACACAGGAAACTTACACCCACAGATATTTCTATCTTCCACCATTCGTGCCACCGTACTTTTGGTGAGAGAATATAGAAAGATCATTCAGAGATAGAGCACTAGCCTTAACATTATCATTCAAGCATGCAGATTTAGACAGATAGGCTCCAATTATACTAAAACCGTAAGCACCCTTCAACCACTACAATCCAAACATCATAGATTTTCTGATAGAACAGAAAAACTAAATACTAACTATTTCAAGAATTTATTCAGTTGAAAGACATTAATACTTATCTTTTCTCTACTGTGGAAAACCACCGGAGAAAATAGTCAGCGTGCTGCACAAAACATAAAGAATACAATAAAATAATATTTAAAGGTAAACTAACATTCTCAGATCCTTACTTAACATTCTGGTACCCAAAAACTAAACTGTGTACCTCGGCAGACACTTAGAAATCGTTGTGGGTATTAAGTATAAACGACATGTAAATTACAGCATATACAAACCCCAAACAAATCAAGCTACGCCAAACATTTACTCGATTTTAATTGTATTTCTTCTGTTGATTATTCTACTTATTTCCTTACTTATTTAGTTTCTGTTTTCTTTTGCTGTTGATGTATCTAGCTTAGTTCTTTGTAGAATCTTATCGTTTTAACTATACTGAAACTGAATACTGAAAGAAAATTTATGTTATTTTTGTACGGTAAAGCTTGCATCCGAATTGCATTTCAGAAAACACTATCTGTAATGGTTATTTATCCCCATCATTCTAAGATTTTCTCTCTTATTTTCCTTCGTGTTCACACTCCTAATAACTCTTACTTCTGTATATTTATTTAAAGCATTTTCATAACCTCCCCTTTGATATTCAAAACAGCTAGTTTAACAAATACGGTTGATTGTCGATAAATGGATTTGCAATGATTTATGCAAGCTATGATCAATTACAACTGTCGAATTTGGAAAACAGCCACATGATTTATCTAATAACGATGTAGTTCATGCTGGCAAATTGGGTTTTTCTAGTAAACGAAAATGGACAGCCAGGGAAATACAGTGGTCGCCACAGGTGCAGTAATGCTAAAAACATCTTTTTCGGCCTTTCTAGCATCCTCAATCCTATTTCTGCTTTTATGCTTAACGTTTTGAGATTCCGAATTTCTTCATGCAGTTTCTATAATTAATTTGTTGTTTATTGTCTGTAAAGAAGATTTAGCAAACTAGGGATTCGCCAATATTCGCCTACATTTTTCGAGCCGTGTGGTTGCAGCTTTAGTTTGCTATTTATTTTCCGTACAGAAGATTTGGCAAACTAGGCATTCGTTTAGATTTGTCGAACCGTCCGGTTAGGTCAACTTAATATACGCAAATGTATTCAATGTTTGCCAGGTTGCCAAATTTACTTTTTTAGATTATCTTTTAGAAATAAGACTGGATCACTTGATCTTGAAATAACCATTGTATCCCACTGAACTAGCACAGCGACTTGTATTTTACTATTTGTTGCATAAATTAAAAGTTTAAACATAAAAAGTAAGTCTTAAGTGGCAGAATAAGAAATTATAGGAGGTTTGCCAGGTTTTAACCTCTACTCGACAAAAAAGAAAAGAACACCATCTGCAACTGCAAGTTCTTCTTGTACTACAAGTAGATCTAGTCTCAAATACTTGTACTTGTTATTGTAAAGAAGGTGTTTTACGCTAATCAAGTAACTGGTATAATAGCATATCCTGTATGCACTAAGATTTGATGTTGGAATCAACATCCCAAGTTCAAGAATTTTGACCATTGCGATCATCGACGTGTGAGCCGGAGCATCGTCATGATGAAAGAGAACTGTTTTCCTTTGCATTTGAGGTCATTTGGACTGCATTCTTTTCTTCAACCTGTCAAATAATGAAGCACAATACAATTCTGTTATTATTTTTCCTTTTTGCAAATAGTCTATGAACAATATGCCATGTGAATCCTAAAAGACAGTCACCATTACTTTCCCTGGCGATGGCACCGTCTTCGCCTCCGTCGGAGCAGGTTTGCTTGTTAAAGTCCACTTTTTGGTCTTTGGAGTGTAATAATAGACCCATGTTTTTTTAACAGTTACAAATCGCCGCAAAAAGTTTGAATTACGCTTAAATCGATCCAACAGCTCCTTTGAGATGTCCATGGGCACGCGTTTTTGGTCCAATGTCAACAAGCGCGACACCCATCGCGCGGACAGCTTTCTCATGTGCAAATCTTTATGTAATATTTTAAAAACGCATTTTGTTGATATGCCTGCTGTCTGTGCTATCTTTCGTATTTTCATTCGACGATCATCTAACACGATTTAATGGACTTTTTCGATGATATCCTCAACGGTTGCTGTTTTTGGCCTTCCCGGACGCTCTTCATCAAACACACTCGTACGGCCACATATAAACTCTGCCACCCAGTTTTTACGGTGGCGAACGAAAGGGCAGACTCTTTGTAGACAGCGTCCAACTCGGCATTTTTTTCCGTTGGAGTTTGACCTTTCAAACGCAAGAATTTTATAACTGACCGATATTCGACTGGCTTTATTATTTACAAATAATTGAGAAGGACTTACACAAAGGACTGTCAAACAAGAACTACGCTTTCAAAATTGGTGATTTTCAGCAGTGCTATCTAAAGGTTGAACTATCATAACTATAAAAGCATTGTGACCTGTGGCGCGCCATCTTCATGGTCAGCCTAAACACTTATCAAACCACTCTCGTATTATGCAAAAAATATAAATAAAGAGGTCATTTGTTTACTATTTACGGAGAATATTTAATGCCTCCATCATTTTTTATATACGCTATCGCAAGCATGTTTGTTTCTATACAGCCCACTTCTAACATACCATAGGCACTCGAATCTTTCTTACTAAATTTCTAATACTTATTTAATTTTTTAGGTTGCTCGCCAGTCCATCTGTTCGGTGCTATTTTTACACTACAAGTACTAGCTGCAATGGCTTGCAGTGCTGTTTACATTTTGAATATGTTCTAGCATACAAGAAAAGTAGACTGCTCTGCTTGACTTGCATACTAACTTTTCTAGTACAAATGTGTGAGCAACTGCTTGCCGTTAACATTATACAAATACTAGCGCGCACATACGCTTAATACAATGTAATAGCATAAAAATGTTTAACTTTTGATAATTCATTAGCTTGCTTTCTAATTTTTTATTCTCCATGAAGAAGATCTCTTCCTGTTCGAAGTATGTACAGTTCATTGCAGATTAAATAAGAATCCGAAGGATCTAAATCAGTTAATACAGTGACTCCTCTCTTTATAGAAACCTCTGATAGTGCACACTTTTTTACAGTGCTGTCTCTGTTTGATATAAATGTAGAGCAAAAGAACCCTTCTAAGGTGAACACCCCCTATAGTGGACGTAAACCCTAATTTTTGCCCCCCATTTTATTTATTATAGCTTCTCATTGTAGACACTTTTCAAGAATTTCTAGGTACATACTTGCTTGTAGGAAATTTTGTAAACACGGTGGTAAAAAGTTTCCAGAAGTTATCGGTTGATAAACAGAGAAAAATGGAAAAATTCTACTAAAAGAAGATTAATTGCAATCTCTTACAGGTATTTGTTAATTTCTTCTTAACAAATTCTTTTGTTGAATTTAATAAGTAAACGCTGGTAATTCCAGCATGTCTTGTTTATTCAATCATATATTTTGCATTTAAAAATCCTTTCTTCTTCTTAGTAGTTCTGGAACAGACAGAGTTTAAGTTGTAGAAATAGCAAACGAATAGGTTAAGTTTATTAAGTTGTTAAAGAAACATAAATATGCAATGTCCAAAAGGCAGTGAAAAGTTTATCTACTCTTACAGAATAATATGTGAATTGTGAATACAATTGCTGTATTCCGTATAGTATATAAAATCACGCACCCTCTGATGTGGACACCTGTCGATACTGGACACATTGCTTGGTCCCAAGAGTATCCATTGTGACTTAGATTCTTCGGATTCTCATTTAATTTGTCATAGACTGTACATCAATTAACCTTTGCTTTGTCGTTTTCTTTCCTAAAAATTGTCTATTCGTCTTTAGATTTTCTTTTCTATTTTGCTCCCTATCTTTCTTTCCTATCATGTGTGATGATATTGAAGACAAATTTTTTTATTTCTTAATTAAGAATTCGAAATGCTTAATGTGTTACTGAAAATATAGAATTCAGTAAATTGTCTTACACAGTATTTATTTATTTCCTCGTTTTCGTATTTGCTTAGGCATTCAATATTCTGTAGACGTCATTTTCAATTCGCTTTTCGTTTCGTTTTTTTTTTCAAGAATTGGTAGTACTAGTTTCGACCAGATCACTAGTTAACTCAGAATTCTGATGTCTTTTCATTTCTTCCGTGGAAACTTTCCATATTTCCAAATTCTTGCTCTGGTACGATTCTCTAGTAGCTTTCTTTGTCACTTTACTTGTTTAATTGGTTTGTAGCAAAACTATTTGTTCTCTTCAATTATTATTTTTTTAGGTGTTATCGACTCATTACTCTTTTAGTTCAATTATATTAATACAGGGTGTTTTGGAAGAAAAGGGAATATTTGGTGGATGAGTTCAGGAGGTAGATATAAAAAAAGAATTATGCCTTATTATTTTCAAGACCGATTAGATTCATCTAAGCTTCAGGGCTACAGTAAGTTCGAAATATCTTCTAGTAAATTTTATAATGTCTGGTCTTGAGCTAAAGTATTTTCATACGTGATAATAACCCACCACTTAAAAATATATAATGGCATATCCACTTTTTTTTTTGTTTTATCTGAACGAAGGTGTGCCCCATGAATTCAGGTTCATACGTCTAGTTTTATCATTTTTTTAACATGCAACACCCTAATATTATAATAAAAATAGAACCGGTATTAATATTATTAGGAAATATTTAAGTGCAGTATTATTAAGATGAATATAAGTTGCCAAAATGTGATTTTGGTAAAAATGCATTCTCTTATGATAAGGCGGTCGTAATGGAATTGTACTAGTCGTAGCATAGTATAAAAACATAGAGGTGTGTAACCTACAAATATTTCTTGTAAAGCATTGTATTTCAAATTATATAACTAACGCTATTTCTAAACTGGGTAACCTTTTCAGAAGATTAGTTTACCTGCTTTTAAATTTTCAGCAAACATTTTTTTTCCTTATTGTTATTACCTATTTAATAGCAAGTACCCTATGAGTCATGCCCTATTGTGTCGTATTGACACAATACGTGCAATAATAGAATATTTAGTTTAATTTTCAGACTTTGTTTTATTTATTTTTAATTTTTTTGATTATTTTTCTCTTTTGAAATATTGAGAGAATTTAATTTGCCCTCATATTTTTGCTTGGAAGCAGCGTCCTACCTTGAAACAATTAAGTTTGAAGAATACTATTATTTTAAACTTAATTTTAGTTGTGTAGGTAGTAGTTCATTAAATTAATATTTTTTTCATCTTTCTTACTATGAAACTTGTTTAGAAAAGCTAAACCATAATTCTTTTTCTCAAAGCACTAAGTAAGTAGCAGGATTTTTCATATATTTCATTTTGGTCCATTTTTATGGAGGCAACAACGTGTTTGTCTTTAAATCCAGTTTTTTAGGTTTTTGTTAAATAAAATGAAACATCATAAATCTTATAAAATTTTATTTAAAAAATGTGGATGTCGGTTATGCTGAACTCGTTTAGAATTTGCAAGTTCGAAGCACAAGTCACGTTTGCGATTACCAATGCATGTAGAATCCACTTCTTATTATTTTGTTGACTGAAAATTTGAAATACGGAATTGTCAAACAGGTAGAAATACGAAAAGGCAAACAAATTGAAAAAACTAATAGGAAAAAGGATACATATATAATAGGTAATTCCATTTAATGTAACATTTATAATTTAATACAAAAAGCAAAATAATTATTTGTTAAATCGTGTTTCCGCACACGATAAATAAAAAAATTGCAGCAAAAAACGCCATTGTTGTTAAAATTGTTGCTACTATAATTTTTAATACAAGTTGCTCTATTCAGAAAATATAATGTGTTAATTTATTATTTCAGCTTCTATTCTTATAGTTCACCCATTAAATATTATTTAAATAACAATTATAATATTGTAAGATGGAGGTTTTAGGCCTTTCCAATTTTGTAACCTTCAAAAAATATAATACTATTTTTTTATAACATTATTACTTACACAATCGTCAAATTAACTTAATTATTTTGTGCTAAAATGGCTATCTAAATGCTATAATGTCATTATTCTTTGATTTAAGTCTTTTTACTCGCTCACACGTGATTAATTAAATTATAAAAATTTGAACATTGGCAGCTCTTGTTTTATATATTCAAAATTTTTAGTGTTTTATTACACAACAGGTCAGTTTTTTGTAATCCTAGTTATCTTCCTCTTCTAAAAGTTTTCTTGTACTCCATCTTAAAATATTCTTGTCATTCTGGTTTCGTGCTTAAAAATGAAGTCTTGACAGCAGTAGGATTTGGACTGTTAATCTGTTAAAAATATAATATATATATATATATATATACATATTTCTTTCTTGGAATCAGAGGACTGATTTTTTGTCACTTGTGTTTTTTGTGTTATACTGGTTGAAATTCGTTGGGTATTTAATATGTAACAAGGTTTATTTCAATTTTTTTTCATGTTGGTTTTCGTGTGTTTGAAGTTTCTGGATTCAACGATGAAATATTTTTCTGTTTTATGTAGCTCTTTTTTTATGGTTTTGTGATTGTTTTCTGTGCGCAAGGTTTCTAGTTTATTACAAACATCCTTTTCAAATTATCATGAGGCAGAAATAAATATGAAACTTAAATTTAATTTCACCAAATCTATACTTTGTCTTGTTTTTCTATAAAAGAAAGTAGACAAAGGTGCAGTTTCATTTTTAAACTGTATGTGTACAGATTGCAATGTCTTTTAAGCAAAGCTTTTAATAGTTTGCTGATGTATTTCAAAGTAATAATGTAACTACCATGCATGAATTTGTTTGAAACGTGAAACGTTTATTTTTTATTTTCTCCAAAATCAGTAAGGACTAAAACCGTAATATTGTCTGAGGTTTTAGCAAGCTTTTACAGCTTTTGGGATTTATCTAAAAAAATTTCTAGACACTGTTAATGAAAATTAATTAAGACTTATAAAAAATGAGGACACCATTTTAGAAAAATCTTAACGGTACCTATAACATTACTACTGATAACTTCTCAGTTGATATTGCACTGATTGAAGAGTTGTTAGAAGGGAAACTTACAATTGCTGGTGCTGCTGCCGCTGATATTAACAAGACAAATAAGTTAGTATATCCTTTTCATCTTTATTGCTAATGGAAGATATGGTTAGAAAATAAATAAACCGAATCATAAATAAAACTGAAACTATTGAAATGAAAGAGGAAACTAGGCTTTGAAGTGAATTGCAGCTACTGAAGGTGGTGTAAGCGAGAATATTAAAACTTTGTAAAATTTAGAAAGAGGAAAGTGTAATAGAATTGATGATAACATATAGTATATCAACTTTACAAACTTCTAATTTTTTTTTCTAAACTCATTCCGAAAATATCGTTAATATAACAAGAAATATCACTTTATAGCACTACTGCTATTTTCTTTCTATTATCTAAAAAAATTTTCATGTAGCTACTTTTGAAGATATTTAACATACATGGCATTTAATAGTAAGATCAGACCCCACATCAGCTAAGAATAATGCAGAATTCTTCTTTAGCAGTATCTTGTTTATATATGTAGTGAAGTTTTTTCAGACGAACTGAATAGTGCACTCTCCACTTTTATAGAGAATAAGAAATGAATAATCGAGAAGGATGATTGATGATTTTCGAAAAATATCAAGAGAGTTATCAGTTTGGTTTTTGGTCTGGTACCTCCCCAATAAGGAATTTTTCCAATATTCTTGATTTTTTCAGCTTGTAGCTGTCACAGCTCCATCTTAAGAAAACAATAAGTTGAAAGAAAAAATTACCATCAATTTCTTCTTTCACAGATACCACGGATTTCACCGTTTGGTACTTCGCCCATAGGAATGATAATTTATACGTTTCTATCAATTCAGAAAAATAAGCCATCAAGATTGTTTTGGAAGCTTTCTTAATGTTCCTATTGTCACACCAGTCATTGAAAATGATTTAGATTAACGGACATGGAAAATATTAATTAAGACCTTCTCTCCTTTAAAGACCTAGTAATTGGAAAACAACACCAAGATCTCAAAGCCAGCGGTCGACGTTTTAATTTTACTAAATCATTAAGTTGACTTTTTCTTATGCATATTATATTTTGGTCGATTTCTATCTTCTTTAATAGAATATTTTGCGCGGATTTCAAGGATGCGGGAAATTCCACAGTTTGCTCGATACAAAACAAGAATATTTATGAAAATGGAAACGTAATTTTTTTTAATATTGATTAACAGAATTGGCCCTTTATTTTCCTTTGAAGCAAATAAAATCACTAATTTTTATGCGTTAATAATAAATAGATAAATGTGACGCTAAAAAATCATTAGTATTCTCTTGAACTGAAAGTAATAGTGACTAATGGTACACCACGAAAGAGCTAGGTATTTTTAGATAACAGTTTCAATGAGATAAAAAGTAATTTTTAAATTGCAAAATAAACAACGGTACTGTTATTCTTCCTGGTTTCTACCATGATACATACCTAGACTTCTTCCAAAAGTACAGAACACTGATAAGTCACTGCCATCTAACCTTCACAAACCATATAAGAGAGGGGTTTTAGGAAGCCTTTTTATATGACGTGCTTTATATTTTTAATTAATCTTAAAAGAGTAATTCTCTAAAATTATATTGATGTAAGTCTAAAATTGTTAACATAGATTAACATGACCTTTTTGAACCATTCTGCCTTCTCTGTATGTGACTCCATTATCTGTTTTTGACATAGAAGACTGGCAATCAGGGTTGGCTGCCCGGTGGGTAAACCAAAATTGACCAGAGAGGTTTTTTCGGACCAAACCAACTTAAAAAACCCAGCTGGGATTTTTTAAATTGGGTGTCTATCAGTTAGTTGCGAAGTGTTAAATATTGCTATATATACTACACATTATTTGTTGTATTTTTCACCATTTGATGGCCGAGAATTCTTCAACAACGGCGGGTTTAAAAAGAGATTTCGGAAAATAGTCCAAATTTTTATTCTGAATGCTAGAAGATATGGCAGAGAATCTGGATAATTTTAGTTTATCTATGTTTCCACCATATTCTCTTGGAATTCTGAAAGAAGTTGCTCCAAATATCTTGGATGCATCAAACATAATGAATAGGCGATAATGCCCCATTTAAACTTCTGTAGCCAAATTATTCCAAAAAGCGACAGCATTGGCTAAAAGGCATACATCACATTGAATTTTATCTAAGGTATCGGATAAAACTGACAGTTGCTTTTCTAAACGATATGCCTTTGAGTATAGAGTTAACATAATTCAATATAGCATTAATATTTGGGTAACTTCAGAAATCTTCTAAAGTTCACTTCTTATTTGTATGCACAAATGGTAATTAAAAATGAATGTCTTCAGGCAATCTTCATAGGAATTCTAACGAGTTTCATTTGGAATTTGTGGCATTGTTCTTTGTTTTTCTTTTCTTTTTCTCTTTCAGACATCCATGCGGTTGGTGATAATTTCTGAAGAATTTCTGGATTTCTACTACACGTTTTGTTACATTTGATGGGATTATATCTTAATATAGTACATTTATGTAATGGCCTAAGCAGCCGTATGTTTCAGTAAAAATTTGTTTCATTTTCTTCATTTTGCTTTCATTGTTGGTGCAATATGCGAACACGTCTTGATTTAGTCAATGGCATTGTTGACAAATTCAACACAATACTCGGAGGTTTTCTTTGTCCCCTTCTTCTTTGCATTCACTAAATATACGCCGAAACCTGTATGTATGGAACTCGCGATTACCAAATCATTGGAAAAGTTTGACCAACCATCTAAAACAAAGGTTATACTACTACCTTTCGATTCTTGTTTTAAATTATTTTCGATTTCAGAACATATTTCCGGTAGAAATCTCTCAACCAGTTGTTTCCGATTTGGAGCAATATAACCCAGTCGTAAGGGGGATACCATTTCTTTAAATGCAGGATTTTCAACTATATTAAATGATATATTGCTGTCAAAGGAAAATTCTGCCATTGCCTTATTCAAGTTATTTTTTTCTCAGCAGTAGTCTTTACCACAAACTCATCTACATTTCTATTCTTCAGTGTATTTGCAGAATTTTTTCTTTCTACTCGGATTCTCTTTTTGTTCCCACTTCATTCTGATCCCCTGTCCTTGCCTTCGTTACCACTTCCATTACTTGTGCTACTTGTCATGCTGTCTTCTTCACTTAAGACTTAAGGGTATTTATAAAAGACAGATGAGAACTGTAATTTTAATTTTGATCTTAATTGTGAATTACTCGTCAATTAATACAAAAAGTTTAATAAAACTCAATAAAATCCACTCGAAAAAACCCAGTGGGCTGGTTTTTTAATATAAATCCCGGGTTTTTTCAAACTTGCTGACAATGGATTGCTACCGTCTGAAAGTACAGATGCACCCTCTCCCAAACCAGGAAACTGAAAACTGCTTTTCTCTATTATTCGAAACCAAGCTGACTTCTTACCTTTTGTTTTCACTGTGATAATCTTAAATTAAATTCGAAGGCTAATTTTAGTTATTAAAATAAATTCTTCCCTTCAAAAATCATGTGTATAGCTGACTAACTTACGAAAGCTTATCAGCAGTCAAATCGTTCTAAAGTTAAAAGTATCAGAAGTTTCTTCAAATTTCAAATGCTAGATCAGCGTTGACATTTAATACAAAAGACATGCCGCGCACAGTTTGTCAATGAAACTGAATGATATGTATTTACCCCACCAGCAAACCCAGATTAATTTGCTTAATATTCATATTTAACAAAAAAGGGAATAAATTCAGATGAAACATAACAGCTTATACTTCAACTTTCACTATTTCGATTTCTGTTCATCAGTAAAAATTGCAGTTGGATCGATTTCCTTGTAAGAAACAGTTGAAGTATGTAGTATCTGTATAAAAAGACTGATTGATTTTAATGAATGATCCGACTGCTTTATTTGTAAATCAAGATACAGGTCAATCTAGGAAGAGAACATTAAACTAATTAATGACTTTCATTCATCTTTTACCCCACAAATGTTCACCTTAAAATTCATGGTCTTGTAGAATGAATGAATCAGTTTGATTTTTTTGCTGAGAAAAGATTCTAAAAGGTCTGTATGGTCATTATGACCTTTATACACATACATCAATAAATATTGATGGTGAATGAATGAAGAGTAAATGTATTATTTTAGTGCTTTCTTACCAATAAAGTTCAGTCGGCATAATAAAGTAACGTCAGTTTACATATCCGTATTTTAATAAAAATGTCAATGTGAAACATGAAAGTTCAAATATGTACTGTTATTTAAATACAATAAATATAAGAAAAATTAACACTAAAAGGGTATTCACTATTTAGTAATTACGTAACTTCTTTCGAAGAAATAATTTCAAACTTCATTAAACTTACTATCTGTACAACTCTCTATATTTATATGATATGGTTTATAAAATGATATTCTTGCTTAATTTAACCAATATAAAAAGTTAGAAAGAGTATTGCATGTTATGAGAGGGTTTAGTATTCAGTAATTACTAAATTGCATTGTGCAAAAGAATTTTTTACCTTGACTCTGTTTCAATTAAGAATTTCATAACTTCTTTATATTATTAATAACACCTTTGGTGTATAGTGTTTGTCTCATAAATATTAAACATTTCTATACTTTTACAAAAAATGATTCTGCCAGATCCTAACCGTCTGTTAGTTTCTTTATAGAATTTGCTTATAAATTATGTAGTAGCGAAAGTAACAAATTCAACATATTTGGTAGTATTTTAAAACATAACTCTTTACACAACAACATATATTATAAGCGAGTTGTTAATTTAAAAATTAATAGTTGTGTGTGTTACAAGGGAAGAAAGTGGCATTTTTTTCCTGCGTGTGCTTTCGACTAGTTTAATAAGGCACATGCTATTCAAGCCAAGAAATAATAAATAAAGATTGGAGAACAGAGAGGAAAAATCACTTTGTCTTACAGTAAGATATAATTATCAACTTTCGACCACAAAATGGTCGAAAAGCTTACCTTCTGTGTTTTACTTGATCCTCTACTTAAGTTGCGCCTTCCTTTTTCACTTTTTCTTATGAAAGTTCCATACTTTATGATGTACCATAATATTGCAGTCTTTCTTATTTTTCTTTTATTGTTATTAACAGATTTCAAACCTACTTGTTTACTACAATAATCTTTGGAAGTTCCCAACAAGTTTTTGTCATCGAGTTTTTAATAATTTCTGGGAGACGTTAAATTCAAATAAGTTATTAACAAACAATGTAAAATATTACTACAAGCTGAAGTGAAAAATGATTGAGACATTGGGGAAAATACTCATTGACTTGAGTTTTTTAACATGCTGTTAGGAGATATCGACTTTCAAAACTTTCTAGGCAGGCCTATTAACGAAAAGTTGAAACACAAAGGTCCCTAGTAGTAACGCAAGAGTAATGTCATATTACAATCTTTTAATAACTGAATTAGTCAAATACACAAAATCTGATTTAACGTTAATTACACAAAAGGTATTTTGGAAGTTTAATATAAAATTATGCTTTGCATATTGAGCTGATTGTTGAAAATTATAAACTGCGACATTATTTATTCAAAAAACTGCATTTGGATATACCATATGGTTAGCTTTGGAAACATAGTAATATATAATCTTAGAGATTCAATTTAATCATACAAGATGTCTCACGCGCGATGAGCGACATATAATTAAATCTACAAATGTCTACAATTTTTCTTGCTGATATTAGTGATGATGGACCAACTCAAGTTCCTCTAAAAGTGTAATGAATAAATAGAAAAGATGATATTTTTCAGAACGGTAGAGCAAATTGGGTCGTTGTAGCTGGAATAGAATAAACAAAAAGGAGTTTATGTAGAACAAAATATCGTATTGCAGTTGGATGAAAAAAATACTCTAAGTATCAATGTTATATAAATGACAGCAACACAGAGAATTAAAGAAGAAGTAAAAGGGTATGGACAGGCTAGTATGTGCAAGAGAAGATAAAGAGTTCGTAACCAATATAAGGAAGTTGCTTTTAAGTTTTTGGTCCATTGTAAATAATAGATACTCCAGCTAGATGATTCTATTTATCTGATAAAAAGCATAAAACAATCAGCGATGATCAATTGCAAAAACATGAACTTTTTAGTTGAAGTGGATTAACGACTGAAAATGACAGCCGCAATGTTCTTTTGAATTTTGAAAGAAGAGATGATGGCGGTATCAATATATGCTCTATACTTGGTTTTGGTGTAGAAGTATTCTTAGCTAAGTCACTAGGATATAAGCAAAAGTAATTACTTCAGAGTTGTGTATGAACCTAGGACGCTTACATACTTCCAATTGTTAAGATGTCACTGATGAAATGATGAACTGCAGGGAATTATCACCAAACTATTACCAAAAAGGTTGAAGAGAGCACTGATCTTATATGAAACAGCTTTGATGTTCAGTACTTGGGTATCATAACGATGATAGTATATGTGACTGCACTTTTCGTATCTTTTATAGATCACTCGTCGACTAGGGATTATAGTGTTCTATATCCCAAAAACCCGTTTTTAAAAAATAAGAAAAGAAAGTTGGAATACGTACGAGGTTATTAATTTTAATGTAGTATGTTTGTTTATTTAAGATGAGTTTTTAAAACTAACTAATTCTATAGCAAGTAACTGTTCAGTACTGCGTGTTAATTTCCATTTAATGAAAAAACAAAATTAAATTAAATTTTTTTCATTTTGGCGGATATGGCACAAGTTTTTCTAGTAGTTAATAAATAGTGGTATAATAAGATAACTGATTAAGTATATAGACATAGAAAGATATGTGTGTAGAAAAAATTTAAGCTCAATTTTGTATTGCTATTTTATTTTACGTCTTCACTTTTTTGGAAAACTTCACTAGAAGCGCCTTATAAAATTCTTTTTCATTTTTGGGCATTTGTGGCAGCATTGATTCTAAAGTTTTTGTTTTTTCAACAGTTAATCCCAAAGTATGTTCAGTTAACTTTTCTGCTTGGGGTAATTCATAATGAGGGAGCCTTTGCGAAGTCCTATTTTTTTGTAAATTCTTTAAAGTTGCAAATGTACTTAATATTTAAAACATTTTCAGATTCGTATATAAAATGCTTTACTTTAGAATAAGGTATTTCCTTGTACTGAAGCTTTTTGGTAATCTAAATAGTCTGAAGTTGTCATTTGCAGTACTACAAGACGTTTCTTATAGTATGTGGTCATATTGAGCAAAATTCTAATCAGTGACAGTGGGGATCAAATTTCAAGATGTCTAATGTATCTTTCAATGCAACTATGCGCGCAGTCAATATCTTGCAAATTTCCATGTCCGGGTTCACTTTATTTGTGTTCAATTATAGTAACGTTCTTGCTAGCTTTAGAATTTAAACGATTTTGCAAAGCATATGAAAGAATTGAGTTCCTGTTTTGCGGTACACAGCTGTCGGACCATGATTCTTTCTAAATCAAGATAGTCACGTAAAATCGCTTTCAAAATTTTTATAACAGCATTTGTTATGTGATTGCCAGCTCGTCCACAGATGTACTAATATCAAACAGTATTATATACAGTATTGTTAAGACTGCAATGACCAGCAAGATCACAACAGCTTAGCTTAGATTTGTAATAGTAGTGACTTGGTTAGGCCTTGGGTAAAGAAAATAAATTCTGTAAATCAAAAGTAACAACACAACCCTGATTTCTTATACCATTACCGACTTTGTATCTGCTTCTATCATTTCCTTGTTCCAAAACACCAAGCTGTTTTCTTTTCATATGGTCAGCGTAGTCTTTTAACTGGTTCTCAGAAGCATTCGTGTTGTATTTATGTTGATCACACTTATCACACATATCCTTTTTTTGGTTTAAAGAAACTAATGTTATACTCGTAATTAAATATGTCTGAATAACTCTAAAAGGTACAGGATTGTCTAGGTCCATTACATACAAATTATACATTTTTTCAAATTCAAATCACGTTCTAAATATTTCTTCTTAGATGCTGATCTGCAATAATGTAAATTTATTGTGTAAAAACTTTCTATGTGGTTTCTAACATCCTCTTTTTTTTCGTCAGAAATAATTTTTTTCTGATGATGTCCTCTTAAGAAAGATCTAGGAGTATTCGTTCTTTTTTGCTAAACTTTCTTAAAAAAAATAGTAAACACATTGTTTACTAATATCGAGAGTATTCAGAAAATTATCTTGTCAGACTTTTGTTCTGACGTTATAAATTTCAAAAAACTATTCATAGGAAGAAAAGCTTTTCCTGCTAAATTCACTTTCAGTTCTTTTTTCTTGGCAAGAAACTGTTGAATGTGCTTCGAATAAAAATGTGATTTCTTTTAATCATCTAACTTCCAAAAATCGTCGTGGATTCTCTTTCTTTCTTGTTTTGTGATCTTTGTACTACATTTAAAAGGACACGCTTTTGAGTGACATGTACTATTTTTGACGCTCTTCCTGGGATGCTGCCTTCCCTTAAAATCTACCTATTCTTGACCACTTTGTCGTTTAAACTTTCATTGATGTTGTTTCCACTTTTTTGGATCTCTTTTTCTCTTTCTACCTTTGGAATTGTTAGTTGCGATTTGTGATTCTTCTCCGAAGTTATTTCCTTCGGGATTGGGAAACCTAAGATAGAACAATAAATTAACAATTTGTAACTATAGTATTTTGATAGAACATTAGGTATTATTAAAAGTGACTTCATTCTGTACAATTAAAACAGTTGTTCAGCTACAACTTCGACAGTATTACGAGGGTGGTCTGAAAAGTTTCCGACCTAACAAAGATACAAGACATTTTTTTTGAAAATTTTTTTTATATTTCAACATAGTCTCCTTGTAACTCTACACACTTCTCCCATCTCCGTCCAAATAGTACTCGGCATTTTTCTCTGCAAAATAATTGTTCACGAAGGTGATTGCCTCTTCATTTGACGAAAATCTTTGTCCTCCGAGCGCAATTTTTAGATGAGGGAACAAAAAGAAGTCGCTTGGGGCTAGATCTGGTGAGTAAGGCGGATGATCAAGCAGTTCAAACCGTAATTCGTGGATTTTCGCCATGGCAACCGCTGAGGTGTGAGACGGTGGGTTGTCTTGGTGAAACAGGATTTTCTTTTTCTGCAAATGTGGCCGTTTTTTCGCAAGTTATGCCTTCAGCTTGTCAAGTAATGATGCATAGTATGCTCCTGTAATGGTTTTTCCTTTTTGAAGATAATCGATTAAAATAACTCCATGACTATCCCAAAAAACAGTCGCCATCACTTTCCCAGCCGAAAAAACAGTTTTTGCTTTTTTTGGAGCCGGTTCCCCCTTTGCAGTCCACTGTTTGGACTGTATTTTTGTTTCGGGCGTATAATGGTGTATCCAAGTTTCATCTACAGTAATTAATCGGCGCCAAAACTCGGATTTATTTCGCCTAAACTGCGCCAAAAGAGCGTTGGAAATATTCATTCGAACACGTTTTTGGTCTAACGTGAGCAAACGCGGCACCCAACGCGCGGACAGCTTTCTCATGCCTAAATGTTGATTTAATATGTGACAAACACGTTCTTTTGACATGTTCATAACCTCTGCTATCTCTCTCACTTTAATTCGGCGGTCGTCTAGCACCATTTGGTGAATTTTGGCGATGTTTTCGTCGGTAGTTGCAGTTTTTGGACGTCCCGAACGTTCATCGTCTCTCAAGCTCTTACGGCCACGTTTAAATTTAGCAGCCCAAAATTTCACTGTGGTAAATGATGGTGCAGAGTTCCCATACACAGAATCCAGCTTATCTTTTATTTGCGAAGGCGTATTGCCTTTCAAAAACAAATATTTAATGACAGCTCGATACTCGATTTTGTCCATTTTCACAAAAAAACTCACATCAACTCACTCAAACGACTGTTACATAAAAACTGCGCGTCCAAAATGGCTGAAACTTTGGTGAGTAACTGTCAACAGATGAACAACGAAATTCAGTAGCTTTTATTTACGAGTGCTGCCATCTTTACGTTGAGGTCGGAAGCTTTTCAGACCACCCTCGTATGTATTGTGTTTGTACTTGAGCATATACACGATAACTCGCTGAAATAAATTATTAGTACATTAAATTATTACAATTAAGGCGCCTCTTATGCTAAAACATTCACGGCATTGAAATGTGAGGTTAGAAAACTACTTTTGCATTTTTTCGATAAATAATACAAATGAAAAGTAGCAACACTTACTTCCAAACATCACTAGGACAATATTCAGGCTTATCAAGTATTGGTGACGAAATAACATTCATTTTAACTACATAATTATAGCACAATAAATTCTCTTAAAATTCCATAGTGAATTTGGCTCGATTTAACACCACAGATATATAACCGCATCATGCTTGTGGGATGTAGAACACACTGTATCAATAAAATGATATAGCACAAATTAATATATTTAAAATACAGTGTTCTAAAGCGGATGTAGCATCAAATTAACTACATACTGGACATAGAATAATCGCATTTACAAAAATGTAGGATATGGAACAACAATTTATAAATTATTTTGAATGTAGCACAAATAAGTTTATTTTTTATAGCGGATATAGAAGACAATTTCTTTCTGATTCTAATGGTGTATGTAGCTCATTTTTGGCCAAAAGTGGATATAGAGCACTATAATCCCTAGCCGACGCACCACTGATTATATTTTCTTTTTCCAATTTTTTTTCACTAAGTGAACCTTTGGAAAACAAATTAATGCAGTCAAGATTAAGAAAAACTTCAAATTATAATTTCTTAATTATTAGAAATTTCTTTATTGAATTAAAAAAGCCTGAACGCGGTAAGAAGCGGAGCGAAAAATTCTATCGCTCAAAAAGGATTAATAACTTTTCCTCAATAACTTGGACTTCTTTCTAAGATTTCTTGTTTTTTATATCTTTCTAAATCAATTCTATTTTTACACCTTAAATCAATTTTATGATTTGTGCCTTACTTTCTTTGCAATTCTTTTATAAACATTGAACGCTTGTATAGTTTGGGTTCAAGAACAGTTGATACAACAACGCCAAGTGATATCAATGGAAAAGCTCTCAATTGGATGACATGTGACAATTGTTCAAAAGTTTGGTATCACGTCGTCGTACTAACTGCACCTGACCACAAGCATTCAATGATTATTATCATTTTACATTATAATTTTAGATAATTATGTGCCATTTTAACACTTGCTTGTTGGAGGTCTTCGTTTTTTTTGCACAGATTCATAGTCCTCTGCGCTGTTAACACTAGAATTCCCACTTTCTTTGGAACCCCAAATAACAATCAATTTGGGTGGCTTCCGTATACTCTACACACTAATAGAATATTATTTTCAGTATGGTCCATGTTTAAGTGCTTACTTTTGACTGACATTGTTAATATTGTTCTATTCTGCATCTTGCTGCATGCCAATTAGTTTGTTTGTTTTTACCTAAGATTTATACGACAGACCTATTCATTCCAATCCCTAAATAGATTCAGTCACTTCTAATCAATCAATTGGTCGATTTTCAGTATTTCTGCCTATTTTCCAGTTGGTACTATACGATGTCAGCCGCATGTCCGTCTGTTATCTTTCGTCAATTGTTTAACATAATTGATAACCAGAATTTCATCCACTGAAACTGCTGTGACAATCTTAGGCTTACGGCTGTAAAATCTAGATCAGCTTTATCTAAACAAAAACGAAGTCAGAAAAAGTTTATTTTGGCATTTTTGTGTGTTCAGAATAAAAAGTTAAGAAGCCACCAATTCATGCTCATGCTCTGTTATGAGATGAAAACTAAAGCTTCTGTATTCTACCTATTCTAAGACATCAGAAATTTATAGTTTTCACTACCATCATCATGCTATATAACACAGCAAGAATGATTGCTGTGTATAGTTAATAAAAGTATCAGGCGCGAAATACTTTGCCTGTATTTTGTTGTGTAGGTATCTAACAGTTAAAAAAATTTTATAATCACAAATTTCAAATAACCTCCTATTCTTTTGTACCGCTTATTGAATAGTAAAGCAGTGTAATATTGTAACTGCGACAAACCCAAAATAAAGTTTGACATGATTACAAGTCATAATACACACCAAACGAAATTAATTAATATCAGTCCACAATATAGATCAATAACACATATATTGAGAACGATTAAATGTTTTTGTTTAAAAGTTTTTGTATGCTACCTGTCTATAGATAAATATCAGTTCCAGATTTCATTAGGTAGACATTAATTTAATTGACAAATGCAAATCTTACAACTAATTATCGCGCGCATCCAATCAGAAATTATTTATTAGGTATATTTTTCAATGGAACCGTTAGTCTTTCCTTGTAAAAACTATTTTAACTTATTTGTGTAGGCATGCAAAAATGTAAAACTTAAGTAAAGTAATAAATCTAATGTAATGCAACAATTATTTTTAAATAACTTTTATTGCCTCATATCAAAAACTACACCCACATCTATAAAAGCCAATTTAAAATAAAGAAAGAAAAAACGGGCTTGTGCATTGATATCTACTTAGATTTTATACTAATCGTATAGTTTGACAGTAACATATGTGTACCTGTATAGACATTTCAGTGAGTACAAACCAAAAGTGAAAACGACAGACGTATTTTGAGTAGGAAGGATATTCCTATCTCAAAATTAATCAACGATGCTGCCACAGTACTGAAAAATTAGTTGGCAACCAAGTCTGGTGAACATATTCAAGCTAATACGTGTGAAATATCATTAGTTATGTTATACAGACGAGGTGTTAGATGCAGGATGTGTTTGAAATTTCAAACAATAACATTACCATTTTTGTAGGTAATTCAGAAAGAGAAATAAATTCACACTTTCTAGAATTTAATATAAAAAACATCAAGATAATCAGACTAATAATATCTATCATATAATATGCAGAGAGGATTTGTATAAGTTTTCCACTTCTCGTAGGTTCGACCGCTGTCAAGTCCATGTCCTGCATCGTTCACTTTGGAATGTTGGAATGTACCTGATTTGTAGTTTACGTCTAAGCTTGTAACTTGTATTGACACGATCATATCTGCGTTACTATAAACATCTATTAATATAAAATTTGGTTTCGTTAAAAAAAATATAGTTTGCTGCTGAAATTATAATCTGACTATTTTCACCAATCTCGTTGATTGAAAGTTTTTAACAGTAAATTGTCTTGCGAAATTGTCCATTCCGATGACGACAATAATAGATTATAAATCAATTTGAATTTCATTCAAACGGTCGGTGCAATTGAAAAATTAATGCTTGTATAGTATGAAGCAATGAACTAGTACCCAACTATTAAACCGTAACTCCTTGATGTCGAAACTCGGACCACACCAAAATACTGAACATGACCTTGCGATATCCCAGACTGTCGGTGCAATTGTTGTTTTTCGTTAATAAATGTGCATAATCATCATTCGGGCAATGAGAATGCCGCTAACAGGCGATTTGGATCGCTTTGAACTGTTTTCCGACGGACCCGAAAAGATATCAACAATCACTGTTTATTCACGAAACACGAATTGTTTACCGTTCGCTCCTTAGAATTGTTTGAAATCTTCTTCTTACACGGACAGATGATTTGGGAACAAAAGATTAACTCCAAGAACTCCAATTATAATATTGTTAAACATAAACATGGACCTAGGTTAAAGGGGCAATAAGAACATCTAATTGGCTTTTTGTTTTGACGATAGTGGTAATCATATTGTAGAGGTTACAATCTTTTCTTTAGAGAATTCATTAGGTCCTTTCTGTTGCCATGCGGTTTTAACCTGTCAACGTTTCCGTTGCGGTTTTAAAAAATAATTTCCATTGACATACTTAAAAATTGTAGTATAAGGAGGAGTATTTTCTTAAGACTACACAAAAGTTAATTTTATCAAATATTTTATAGATGAGTCCTTTGAGAGTATAGAAATATTTCCTTTTATTTGTTGAATAAATGAACACCTTTTAGATATTAAACAAATCCCCCATTAAGGTTTTATTCGTGTTTGGACATTCAAAATAATATTGCAAAATTATAATAATTACCTGTAATAAATTTCTCTTAATTTATTCATTTAATAGAAATTCATCTCTTTCATCAAGGTCCTCGGCTACCTACAGCACCTTTTATTTCAAAGTTACAAATGTTTTGAATGAAACAAAGCACTTAAATAGAAATTTGTCTTTGTCATTTTGCACAGTTAACACGATATACGATATTTATATCTGATTTAGTCTTTTATTACCTTTCCTTTGAAATTCCTTATCTATCCTAAATATCAGTCATTAGTGAGCATATTACTGAAAATAGTTATTTTGTTGCAGCGGCTGGTAATTTCGGACCCGGTATGGAGCCAAAAAGACAAAGGACTGCGTATACAAGACACCAAATTTTAGAGCTTGAAAAAGAATTTCATTATAATCGATACTTAACAAGACGAAGACGAATAGAAATAGCGCATACCCTAGTGCTTTCGGAAAGACAAATTAAAATCTGGTTTCAGAATCGAAGAATGAAATGGAAGAAGGATAACAAATTACCTAACACGAAAAATGTTAGAAGAAAAACGAATCCCGCTGGGGTCACGACGACGACAACTAAACCTGTGACGAAAGGACGAGGGAAAACACAAAACAGCACTTCGGGTAATAACAATGATAGACGTAAAAACAACTCCTCTCGGGGTGATATGGACGGTATAGGAGAAAATATGTTGGACGTTCCATTATCTGGAAGTCATCAGATTCCTTCAGCTATTGGAGGCCATTCACATGCACATCCCATGACTGCACCTAATCTACATCATCCAGGAATGTTACACGGCGACCAAAGCATGCACATGGGATCTTTAGGACCGTCTCTAGCTCCTTTAGCACTTTCTCCGGGATGTGCAACGACGCAAAGTGCACCTCCTATTATTAAATCGGACTATGGACTTACTGCTCTTTAAAATAAAAGTGTACAGTGACTAGAATTATTTAAAACGTGAGTGAATAATAAAAAATTTAAATTTATAATATACATTATGAACTTGAATTGAAAAAAAAAAGTCGACAATACAAACACTATTTGTTGTATAAAGTGATGTGACTGGAAAATTGCCGGTTTATGTTCAATTACGAGAAAATTACTTATAGTGGTCTAAAGTTAATTTGAAGTCAACCTGATTTAAAATACTCGCTGTTGTAAGTCCGCACTACATTTTTGTTTGTTTTGTTTTTACCACCGTATTTTACCACTCGTATTAAACTCTTTAGAAGATATTTTTATATGGGTATAGTTCTTAAAGTATGTAAACAAACGTTTTTATCGTATTTTTGTGCCATTTACATTTAGGTGTTTTATTTTTCCTTGTCTTTTTTCGTTTTGTTAGTATGATTTGGAGACGTTATAAACAATTTTGTTGTAGATATTTTCAATTTTACTTTTATAAAACGTTCAGCATAATGACAATATTTAGCTAAATGAGAAAAAGTTCTGAGATTCTACCGACTAAATTTTAGTAATAAAATCTGAACCTAACAGTGATAAGCTTTATTTTGACGGTATATCTTTTAAGCTACTCTCAGACATGAAGTTAACTACTTTAACAGATTACTAAAGTCTTCTGAAGTATTAATCCATTACATCCGGCGAGATACGGAAGTGGATATATAAATAATTTTCCTGCTTTAGAAGACATTTTGCTTTGGTTTATTCTGTATGCATTTCAAAAGGGTTTTGTAATACTTCGTAGTGTTTTGGTCAAGAGATGAACTTTTTTTTTTTATTAAAGCTTGTTGGTAAACAAACAACGAGTACATTCTGTGAATATTAGATTAATTTGCTTTAGAATTCTTACTATCCCATCGACATATTTTATTAATTTGAGTTATCGATCTTTAAGATAAAGTAAAAGTGTGACCCAGTCATATTGAGGAAAATCGATGCTTTAGAATAGTTGAGTGCTACTCTTCTATCTCCTTCTTAGAAAATGACACTTCGGTACTACCCAACTATTAGTCATGAATAAATAGGTATGAAATTAAGTACAACCCTGTTTGGAAAATTGTTACTAAAATTATCCAAACAGCCTTCTTCCAATAAATTTAATAATTGATCAAATAATGTTAAGCTTACAAATTACAAACGTATTTTGACATTATAAATTAAATTCTAAATAGACTTTCTGGAACTAAAAATGGAACAAAAATTTTTTCAACCTTGAAATGTTAATTTCTAGAAGGGCTAAGCTGTTTCTATTTTTTTCCCTGTTTGCGCTTCGATAAACCCAATTAGTTCCATTTAATACCAATTTTCGATTTATTATGGATCCAAATTCAAAAAATAACGGTATAATTGAATTTCAAAACGGAGCATGAAGTTGTGAACAATTCTTTGCTATAATAAACCATGCGACCGACGCGACGGTTATATCATTATACTTAGGTTAGTAGAGTTTCTTCTTGAATTCAGCTTTACATTGCTTAGTCAGCAAGAACTTGTAAGTTAAAAATATTTACATATGCGTTTTACATATGAAGAGAGCTTGTGAGTCCTCATGGTAAAGTGGTTTGTCGGCTACTCGTCACCTTTCAGTTTTGAGTTTAATTTCCGTGCCGTCGTGATTGATACGGATGACTCGCATGTTTTCTCCAGGTACCCGTGTTTTCTTATATAGTTTAGTAGCGGGTAAATTTTGTGTGCCTTGACAATGTGGTCAGTAATGTCATAAATAAAATTAAGTTTGAAACCTAAACATCTTTTGTTCTTCTTTTAAATTAAGAAATTTAATCAATAATTATAATCAAGAAAAATGGAATTGTCACTCAGTGCTATCACTGAATAAGGAATTTACAGGGTATAGCGATTGTGTATAGAAATTAATTTTTGGTATAAAAGTGCATGTAATATTAATGAAATTTCCAGCATGCACAATTCAGTATTGATTTTCTTGGTGTCAACACCCTAGAAAAATGCAGCAATGCGGTATTTTGGAGGTTTTTGCCATTATTGTTATCATTATTATTGTGTAGATAATGATGTGAAGACTGTTTTAATGCAAAGCGGGATATTGATTTATTGCATGGACGTTCTTTTCATATGTAGACACTGGGTACATCTTCGTTTAAAATGAAGGCTTTGTAGGAATATTCATTTAAATTAGAAATTTTCTATCCGCATTTATGTATATCCAGATGCTTTATATATCAAAGAAGCGAATTCCATGTAGAGAACAGTCAAAACATTATGTAGTAAGTAAATATCGGGCTAAACAAATTCTTTATTCGTTTGTGATTATTTCGGGAATTCTTCAGTTCAGTCTAATTTAAAGATTTCTGTCTTTGTTTTATATGTAGAAGGAAAACAAGAAGCCCAAAATGGTTTATAATATAGCTTGGGATGGTTTTATGATATGTAATGGCTTTCAATATTCATCCTACAAAATTATATAGAACTGAAACTTTATATAATCGTTTATAATGTTAGTTGTAAAGTTTGTTCGTCATAAGAGTTCTTATTAAGTTGATGTTGAGAATAATCTGTTAGAAAGCTTCTATAAACTTTACGATAAGGAAATAGAAAAATCTGAAAAATAAGAGTACCGCCTAATTAGTCCATAGTTTAACCCCAGTTCTCTTTAAATTGCTAGATGCTATTGATTAGTGCCAGAAAAAGATCTCAAAACACCATCAAGTACTGGGTCAGTTATTTCTTCTCATTAAGTTCCTATGTTTATGTAAACTTTTTGCTTTCGCCTAACCTCGCAATATGTTTATATTAGTGATTATGGCTACTTTTAATCAAGATGGAATTCTCAAAAGTACGATTAAAATTCATTATTATGCTAGAAAGTACTAATTCGTGACAATAAAAAGGAATTGATTTCAAAGGCCAAAATTATTATACAAAAATTAGATAAAAGAGGAGCACATAGATTTCTATCTTATCTTCGGAGGACCAAACTTCATAACTTAATATTTTAAACAAACATTTTTTGATTTTTTTATCCATCTGTAATCACAATCTCAGAACTTTTTCTTATTAGATTTATTACCACACGACTTGTATTTATACACCTTTTTTATTGATAGACACCAAATTTAACATATATATTGGTTTCTGAAGTGTTGGATTTTTCGTATGTTCATATTATGCATGTGAGTTATAAAAGTAAACATGTGTGATTCTATACATTAGGGGTACAATATGTGGACTTTCGAGTGATGCGTTTTTATTAGTTTGTATATTGAAGTATTATGTTTGCTATTATTATTATTCTCTTTACAAAGTCATCTTACGTCACTTACTTTTCTGTGAGTAAGATTGTACCTATTATTGTATTTATTATTATTATATTATTATTATTACTGTAAGTTAAATAATTTCTCACTCGGAAGTCTCTGTAGTTGTATTAATTTAATGGTTGTATATAAATATTATAGTAACGAGAATCGTAATAAACTACATACTTCTATTATAATGCTGTTCTTTTTCTTTTATTTTAATATTATCCTATATAAGTTACAGAAGATCAATTAACGCCCCAACAATTGATACATGACCTATTTAAGAAATCTAAGAAGTTTTAGATCATCGATACACCAACTACTACAAGGTAAGAAAACTTTTTGACTTAATTCAATTCTTTTTTTTTAATTCTCCAATTATTAATTCATGCAGCAAATGGAATTTATAAATTATGCTAAAGAAATTTAATTAGCTATTTAAATGGTATCATAATTTTTTCTAAACAATATAATTACAGCTGTCAAACTAAATGCCCCTGAACTTCTACATAAAGTTAATTTAGAAAAGGTACTTAAACTTTCCGGTTATTTACACAAACAAAAAAATTGTTTAAATTATATAATTAAACTGTGTGGTATATTATTAACATTATATAATATCAAATTATTCGTTTAAAGGTTCAGTAACATAGTATTGTTGCAAATATTTCATTTTCCCGTTTCCACTTTCACTTCTGCTTCATTTTCTGCCTCTTCTATAGCCTTAACAGCCCGGTTTCTTATTATTTAAACGATTCAACTGATTGTTTGTTAGACTTGCTTTTGGGGTTTTCTTTTTTTGCCTTCTTATTTTGAATGACACTACAGAGAAGTCTTTATGACAGACCCCACCTTTACAAAATAATTGGTTTCGGTAATGTCCAAAGACCTCGATATCAGAATTAATATTATTCTAAAAAATTACAACTAACTAACTAGAAAGATAGGAACACTAGAAACGGTTTGCAAAATTGTTCAACGTCACTAAAGGAACAATACATGCAAATTCAAACATTACTATCATGTTCGATGAACAAAAATCCAACTTCTACAGATCTAAACCATTTTAACTTTATGATCTCCCAAAAGTCCATAGGCAAAATATGGCTTTTAGACTCGTTTGCAGCGCTGTATAGTTTTGTGTATTATACAGTGCTATCAAGAATGTTTGTCCGTGCCGCTCTTGTGTTTGCACTACAACCTTGAAAAATAACGTTCCTATTAAATGAGGGTTAGAACTGTAACAGTGGTGTGCATCAGCGTGTGCATATGACTTTTATTTAAAAAAAAGAACAACCTCCAAACTAAACTAAAACACATGAACAATATTTATTTTCTTTTTAGAAGAACAATTTTCTTATTAACATTGCATGTAATTTATAAAAAATAAACAATGACAATAATGACACAACTAAATTAACAAATAATGTACGACAATGAACTCGGTAAAAAAAACCCTTTTTGACAGAACAATAACATAGAAACTAACTTCACATTGAAAACTGAATGCAAATATTGATATTGCACCCGTGGGGAATTCAAGTGGTGGAAAATCAGGACAAACAATCTCGATCTCGATAGCACTGTATAAAAAATTGACAGACTTACTAAAAGTAAGAAGAAAACATTAGAAATGTTGCAGTTACAGTTGAGTAACTGGCCACAATATTATACTCAAGAACCAAACACCATCCAGACATTTCTATTAAGCATGTCTATGTTGTGTTTTTGTATAGAGGTATGTAGTGATAAGTTAGAAAGTATTCTGAATAGATAGTCATTATCTCCGCGGGACAGTTTACTAGCTTTCTGGCACTCAGACGTTTGCGCGACAACAAGATTTAAATCTTTTTGTCATGTTTGTTTTTATATTTACTAGATTACTATAAAATAAAAAAAACTGGTAGATGAAAAATAGTACCTGGCAGTGTTCGAGAGCTCATAAAGATTAAAGCCTCCGCGATATAGAGTTAAATATTCACCATCCAGCTGTTAGAGGATTGGCTGCCTCCGTGTCAGCAACAGAAGCTTACCAGCGGTGCTGGTAATTATAAAAACAATGTTGTAGGAAAGTTACCCTGTTAGTATCAAAATATTTCACAGTCCTATTTTCAAGCAACCAAACCGTAAACAAAAACGGGATAAGATCACAACGCACTCGTATACTAAGCAGTGATGATAATGATGGTTATTTAGATAAGGAACAGAGATAGGGATATTTTAGAAAACGAAAGGTTAAAAGACAGCACCAACTGACCTAAAAGAAATAATACGCTCCACTCAAAGTTATAACCTGTACCTAGCAAAATTTATTGAGACTCATTTCCGCCTCAAATCGATTTTTTTTTCACCGATTAAAACATGTAGTCATTCAGCTACAAATCAATGACTATGTGTAACTTTACTCATGAGCCAACAGCATCTAGAGCTGGGATGGGAAAACTTGCCCCTCCTCCCCCCGGGAATGAATTGTCTCGTCCCAAAGCAAACTTTAGAGCATAAATCCAACCAAGTAATTTGGTTATGCTTTTAAGATTATATCAACATATTTTGTTGTTATTTGAGCCAATTTGACTGAGTTAGCACTGGGTGCTGATCTAGAATGAATAAACTCATGGTTTTTGTTAGCTAGGCCTATACAGTAGAAGTATCAGAAAAATGAAAGATACAGTTTTCGTTATTCCTATGGTTATCATATACATATTATGTATGCACCTAATGTATCATAGATTAGAGAAGCATTGAAGAAGCTATACTCTTGTTGGCAGAAGCCATTTTAATAATGTCGTCTGTACTTCAAGAAAAGGCCACATTATCAACAAAGTTATCAGAACACCAAAAACAAAACAGATGTCGTGTATAAAACCATATTGACGTCCAAAGTTTAGCTTATAGACTCCTTGAAAATAATTGAATATGAAAGGTTAGAAATCTTAACAAAATGAACTGTTTGAAAAAAACGGGAATTATAAGATCTTGACGTTAGATTGAAAAATTCAAAGTCGTCCTACTGTTGAATTATGTCCCTTGGGGTTTGGGCTACCATATTGAGAAACTGGTTTTTCCTAATGTTACACCAAATTAAAAATGACGTTTAAGGAAATTCGAATTCAATACGATCACTTCTTGAATGAGTGAGCGATAATATGTCAAACTCATGTTTCTTTCTCATCAAGAGATAGAACGGAAACGCTTTACTGAATTAAAACAACAGTAAGAGAGAGACCAATAAAAAATAAACCTTGTACTTGATGGTACGTCTCATAATTTAGGTATTCGGAAAAATAGAATGAAAGAAAGCTTGACTAAAATAAACTGAATGGGGCACAAAACAAATTATTTGGCAGGACTCAAATAAGCCGATTAACCCCAAAAGTCTGATAAGTCAGATAAGTCCATTCAATCAAAATTGAGTACTGCGCTGTGTTTAATATTAAGAGATTTTCTAAGAAAGAGTAGGTATCAACTGCCAACAATAAGTTTGCCAATTTGGAAAAGCTAAGCGATTTGAAGAAAAAATCCCAATAGGCCTACATGATCAAGGAAAACCCAATTTGTTTGAAAAGTAAACCTTGGTTAGAACTTCAAACTTTTCTTTACCTTCTTATTATGTGATTTTTATGTTTTGTCTTAATGTGTAGGTATGTATAATATGATTCTTACAATTAATCTTAAAGTCAAACGTTGAGCTTATTAGAATTGATGAATAACACGAAACTATTTTATAATTATAAAGTAATTAAAAATAATTTGCTTACTATACCTAATACTTACGCAAAGTCAAGAAATGTTTCATCAAACGTAACTCGATTTCTGCTATAAAAAAAATTATTAAATCAATATATCAATATTTTAGTTTTTTTCTCCAGCTCAAGATCCATTTATTTTCTTCCTTTTTCTTTTAATGAGAATGTTCTGAGAAAGTTAGTACCTTAAAGAACCGTTTCCAATTGTATTGGGTATTCGGCAAATTATCAAACATAAATCTTTAGGATTTTAACAATTCCCACAGGAGCCCTTAAAGTGGACACAGGCAACCCTTTATAACCCTTTGTGCCTTGTTGGACGGGTCAGTATGCGGTAACTCCCAAATGATTGTGACGACACGGTTGAGCTCGGCTTAATGCTAATTGTCGCAGTCTTTGACCATCTCCCAGTAGACCGTGTAGGTGCATTTATTCGTTTCAGCCAACGTGTCACGTAACTTCGGTAGCTTGCTTACAACTTTTAGAAGTATGCCGATATTATTTTTTGGAGGATATTGCAGGTATGTAAAATGTGACAGGCTATTTCTCTACTTTTTCATATTTCAGATGATTTTGCTCTGAAATGTAATGATAAATTAGTAATTAGATAAACAACAGAAGTATGTACAACAATGTAAATATCAACCTACGTATAAATTCGTAAAATTTCTCTTCAAACAAAATCGCTGATTGTATATAAAAATAATAATATTGGTAGAGAATCGATTTTGATATTGTTTGTAATTGTATACAGTAATAAATAATTAATATACAGGTACTTTCTATATATTTGCTGAATTGATACAATCAGTAACTAAAGTTATGAGTGTTTTCGAATCATTGAAAATGGAAATAAATATGAACGGATAACACGCAAAATAATGCAAAGCAGAGCAATCTTAATGTTTTTTAATAATATTCAGAAATTAATTTATTTATTATTCAAAAGACACAATCAAAAATAACAAACGATACTATTGTATTATGGAACATAAATAAGTTGCAGGTACGTAGCTATTCACTTAATGAAAAAATTTTCTAAACGAATATTTCATGACATAGTTACAACACAATCCTCGACGTTATCAGAAAATTCTTTAAATAGCACTACATATTTTCTATTCAAAAATCTTGTAGAGGGGTTAATCTTGTTTTCAACTATCATTTGTTTTTCCATTATATAACATGTTTTGAAAGAAAAATTAAAGTATTTTTCTACCGTGGTTGGTAGATTTGAAGATGCAAAATGTCAAAATGTGAAAATTTTTAGAAAAAGGAAAGAAAGATTATACTGCAAGAGTTCAGTGTTCTACTTAAACAATACTTGTTCTTTCCAGTCAATGTCGAGTGACTTCTAATTATTCTCTGTATTGAAAGAAATTACGAAGAGAAGAAATTCATTAGAGATTACATGATTAATGACAAGCTTTTCTGTCTCAGAATCTCGCAATTCTACAGTTTCATTGTAATTCTGAAGTCTGAGTATCGAGAAAGGCTGATCAAATTCGGGATTTACTTTTTTCAAAAGTCAGGTAAAACGTCATCGAAAAAATAAATTGTCAACAGAACTGTTACTGTTGATTTTTGGGTGAGGCTTCGGGTCGTTTCTTTTAGTTTTGCGGCTTCACCTAAATACTATAGTCACCTCGAAACTAACCGGAATTTAATAACTTATAACTTTTCGAAATTTACTTTTGAGTATTTTGCAAAACTGTATTTATAATTTGGGTCACAGCAGTTTCATTGAATTTTATTAACAGTAATATCGTTGTTTTACAACATTTTTCGAATATAAATACAATATCTACTACTCTTTTCAAATACGACTACTATATAAAAGCATGTTCTTAGCCTAACCAACCTAAACGTACAAAATTTCTCCACATCTGCAAGATCTTAACCTTTACAAAGTTGGATCGAAGGTTCAAGATGTTCCATTAATAATTGTGCGGGTGACCGCCAGGTAAAGTATTAAGTAAAATGGAGAAAAGCAGGTATTGAGTATTTTGTTTTGAAAGGCTTAACCGCCATGAAAATAAAAATCAGTTGAGTTCTCTTCGAGAGAATCTACTAAGACATTTTCCTACGGTGCAAAAGTAGACTGCCAAAATTAAGCGTGGAGGCACCCCGGTTGGGAAGACTTAAAACACAAAATGTATTCTATCGTTTGGAATGACTACCGATTGAAGTTACAAGAAATAGCTAACATTGTAGGCATAGCAAAAGAATGTGCATATGCGGTTTAACACGAAGATTTCTACAATGGAAAAAAATTTGCCCACAATGGGTATTGCGTCTGCTGACAATTGACTAACAATTACAACGCTTCAGTACCTCACTGGATTCTTTGTAGCTTTTTTACCGTGATCAAAAAAAAAGAAAACCAAAACAAAGAAACAATCGAAACAGTGAGAATAGTGTAATTTACCAAAACCAAGAAATCCCAAAACTGTCTCATCGACCGCCAAGATGGTTATGGTGACTGTATTTTGGAATTCACACAAAATAACCGATTGATTCTGCTTCATCAAAACAATGTGTCTTTTTACCGGTCAATAACTGCAATGGCAAAACTCCATAAATTAGAAACTTTGCATACACCATACTCATCTGATCCACTATTTAGCGATTCCCTTTTATTTTCAAACTTGGAAAAATGGCTTAGAGAAAAGAAATTTTTATTAAATAATGAAGTTTTAGACACCGCAAAGAAATATTTTGTAGACTTGTTTCGTTGTATAAGGATACGGTATTAGTTGCTTTGGGGCAAAAAGAACTACGTTGAAATTATAATTATAAATTAAGCAATTTAGTCCAAACTCGTGCTATTTGTAACGCATCTTAAACCGTCAGTCTTACAAATACACCAATTTTCAAATTCATGGCTAATTCTTGATCAGTTATCAGGAGTGGACTGTTTAATCAAAAGTTTCCTAATGGAAAGTGAAGGTTAACATACACTTGTCTCAAAACCCTAAAAGGATTTAGCATGAGCAGATAGGTCTGAATAAATAAAAAAAATCGTTAAGCACATGATAGAGGAAACTGGCTGCTGAGTAATGGTGATAAAGAGACAATCCAAAAAAAGATTCGTTGACGTATTTTAAAATTCTCTTTTTGAATAAACTAAAATTTTATCACACCATAATCAGATTTATAACCAAAAGAACGAAAACAGATAGCAGATGTGATGTATGACTGTGCAGTATGCATGCAATAAAGTAGAATGTAATTATGCGATCTGAGGAAATTCGTATTTGATAAGCACGAACATTCTAATAAGGCACAAAAATGTCTGATGAAACGAATACTGCTAATAATTGATCCAAGTTTTAAATAATGCAAGTATTCCTCCTTTCTTAGTAACCCTCACACAAGGTATTATAGTGAAAAGCAGTTTTGTATAATAACAGAATCTACGATTTCCAAGATGAATATTAATTTAGCTACTTATGCGATTTTAAAATTTATTTATCACAATTTATTGATTTGGCAAGATGCATAGCATTTTAAAATTAACCACCGAGGTATACTGCAGTCGAACTTCGATAACACGAAGTGTTTTATGAGTGATCGATGTAAAAATAATTAGTCAGTTGAAGTTATGATGATTACTTTACATATTTCTTTTTCACCTTCGAGTTCGAGTTATCGAGGTTCGACTGTAATTAATATTATTATTATTATTTTATTATATTATTATAATTCGTTCACTGTTTAAAGTTCAATTTCATATTTTGTTTAATATTCACATAGCTTAGTTAGCTCGAAAATATTTTATATTTTTAAAGTAATCATTATTATCCTAATTCTAGCATAATTTGAAGTTCTCAAGAAAGTATTTTTAGGTCAAAGGCTTTTACACACGAGATTTATATAATAAAATGTAATAAAATGTAGAAAAAGTGATTATTATACTTTTTCATTGTAGAAAACTTAATTGTCCTTAAAATTTAGATAACCTGAAATGATGTGTATTATAGTCATTATTTTAAATGCAAGGTTTTTTGTGTAAAACCATAAATGATTGTTCCAGTACATTAATTAACTTGAACATGATTTTAGATTTATGATATTTGTGTTACATTTTTATCACGTATATATGAACCTTTTAATGTTTTTAGTATTACCTAAATGATTCAATCCTTTTTTGTTGATTATAATTATCTTTAATTTCGTTACCTATTGTTTATACATTTTATTTTACAATATTAAAGATTAAGAATCACACAATAGCTCCTAATTTTAAAAACCAAGTAAATACCAAATTAATATCCCGTTGCTTCATTTTCCTCTTTTTTTTTCTAATTTCACTGGGCAATGGCTCCAATGGTCCGCGGTTGTATTCTATCTTTCAGTAATATTTAATAAATTGCCTTCAAAAACAACCTTTCGTTCCATTCTCTTTTTCTCCACATGATGCTATCAAAATAATATTCGACGAACACAAAAAACGTCTTTGTTCTGAACATCAAGCCGCCATTTTAGATTATGGCCTTGTTGTGTAAAAATAGTTCAGTGAAGCATGTTCCCCTAGATTGGCAACGAAGAGGGTTCGGTTGTTTGGCGGAATGGCCTCTTGGGCCACGGACCAGGGACTGCGAAATCAGGCAAGCGGAAGGGCCAGCGACCATTGTTAGACACAGAGACGAAATCAGGATGGATCGGTTTTTTCCTAGTTTTAAAAAACATTTTAAAAGAACAAAAAAACGTCTTTATTTTAGTATAAAACGTCTCGTGATTTTCATACCGGACATGTTTTTATTGTAGAGCAGTCACTTTATTTAAAAGATGTTAGAAGGTTATTTTTAATATGAGACAGATTTTAAACTTTAAATCTATTGCGAGGAAATTTATTCAAATACAGGGGTTAAATTACAGGTATGGTTATTGATTCTAATACCGGACCTGGAAACAAGAATCTGGCCTCATATTTTTTGGAACCTCTTTGATATGGCAGCATGCCGACCAATTATGTCTGGACCGTGTGGGTCGAGCACGCCCGTCTCTTGCCAGTCTTCACCATGATGTGGTCAACTCGCACACACACAAAAAAATTAAATTAACCTCATTTAATATGGCGCAATAGTTATTTACTAAAAGCATGAAAGGGCAGCAAGAGTTTGTAACGAACAATTTACACTTGACTTATTGTACGCATACACTACAACTTGCGAAAGGAACATAATTAATACGGTAGATACACTTTAGTGCAATCATTAAAGTATAAAGCATCGGTAACACTGTGTTGTAATAATAAAATTTCAAGGTAACTCGGCAGCAAAAAAAGAAAAAGTGTTATTTCCAGTTGAATAATTATGGTGGTATACAGAAAACGATTTTCTGTGCTACAGTTACTTGTTTGATGAATGGAATTAATTTCTCTTTAATATTAGATTTAAGAGAATCTTAAGTAAGCTCGTATAGTACATAATATCAAAACTGAAACAGAATATATTAATTTCATTTTCTGAATATGAAAACATAATTTCGTTTTTTTCTATCAATCATCATTTAAACTGTCGCAGTGGTCGCTCGGCGTTAGTTTAATGTAATTACAAGTTAATATACATCTCTATCGTGGGCGCATCTGGTTGGAAAATGCTAATCTAAATTCCGGAACAAATTTTGAACTTGAAGAGCAAATCAAGTTGACGAGGACGAACGAGAATTTAATTAAGTTCAATTCCTTTTATCCATATTTTAGCGACCGCGTTAAATTATAAAAACATTCATAATATTATTAGAAATAAGGAAACAGAAAAAACTAAACTAAAATAAAAGAATGTCAAATGTCTTTGACATTGACCATGAGGTTCTGTTACAAATTTTTACTTGTAATGCCGGCACAGTATAATCAATCTCTCCATTTTTTTGTAGAATGACTAAGCAGAAATTCAGCCTAATAGAATCACTTTCGATTATATTAGCTTGAATAATTGTTTCAATAAAGTGCATTCTGGTATTTAGTTGTTGGCTATACCTATCCTCTTTAATTCATTGTAAATAATACCTGCTGTTACACTTGTCTAATAAAGATGAAGTATTATTGTTTGTGTTATTACAGTTCATACTTTTTATCAATGAATTTCGTTTTTATCTACATTTATTTACAATAGTACTATTTTAGAATCATAATTAATGACTTAATAATTGCGCTTGTTTACGTTTACATTTTATAAATTATGAAAGAATCCGAATCTTCCAGTTTTTTAAGATAATTAATGTTTACGAGAACGTGTGATTATTCAGTCTCTTCTTTATACACGTTGTATATAGTACCTAGATATATATTTCTAGCTAGCTTATTATTGCAAGATAAGTTAATATAGAGATCTTTTATCTTCTGAAATTATTTTTAAAATAATTATTTACCTACTCCGAAAACTACATTAATTACGATAGTATCTGATAATATTGATAAATTAACTTACAAAAAATGGTCTAATTTAGAATTGACAGAAGACCTAATTCTAACCAATAATACATTAAACTATTCGATCTTCAATTACTCCTAGATTAAAACCTGCTACCATTTGGGATCATTTAAACTTTTTATAAATCCATTCTTTGCTGAAAATTGATCACGCTTTTTACTTAATATAAAAAGGAGAAATAATCCGTATAAATCAAAAGCCTGATTTAAGGCTTATTATAATCCAAGCCCCTAATGATATAAAAATTGAGCAAAAAACTAAAAATATTTGTAATGTAGCTTACCTGAATGTTGTATTATATTGACTTAAAAATGCTAGAAAATGCAGCAAAACAGTGACTTATTGAATAATATTTGGCATTTACCCTTGTTATTAAAATCAATTATACAATAATGTAAAAACTCAAACAAGGAAAGCATGGAAGATAATGAAAGCTATCAGAAAGGAAAATAAAAACAAAACATGAAATAAAAAGAAAGAGAGAGAATAGAATAGAAGAATATATAATTCTTATTGATCTGCATCTGTTCAAAGTTAATTACTGATCTTTGAAAACATTACTACGCTTTTGGTTTTTGTTACTTCGAAGTATAGAAGGCGCAGGGATCAGGGATATTGCATCAATAACTTTTTACCCAAAGATCACATTTTCGAAACTATTCAAGGCAAAAGAAAATTCAAAATCATACCTTTTTTCTCTTCTACCAAAGTTCTAATGTAAATAAGGTACAGAAGAATTTTGGAAATTGTGGCGATCACGACGTTAGTTGACGTAAAAACGAAACAATCAGGCAAGCGAATTCTGACATATTTTTTAAGTTTTGGAATAGTCTCTGTACCTTATAGTTTTATATTCCAACTGCAAATAATAAACTAAGATCAGTTCGCTTCAGTTCAGAATATCAGATCAAATATCCTTGTTGTCTCTCAGTACCTGAAATGAGTATGAGAATGTAAATACAGTGTGTTTTGTCAGGATTGGATTAAAGATATGGAGTGTGGATTGAGTATTATTGTAGTAAAAACAGAAGTCAATAGCGTACGCGTTTATTGTTCACCATATTAATGAAAACATTACATAGTAATAGTAAATCAATCGATATGAAGAATGTTATATAAAGAATTGAAGTAGTGTTCGACAGAAACATTCTAAAGCGAATAGTGTTGTAGCTGAAGGCCTAAAAGGACCTCATCCTGCTAAGAAACCATGGATTTCAATTTACTTTCAAAAGATCAATGAGCAATGGAATAATATAAAATATAAATTCAGTGACAAAAACAAGTTTGTGATGATTGAGAATGATGGCAGATGTGATGTCAAGTATCAATATGATGGAGAAAATCTGATCGGTGCTCTTTAGCATGCAGAGACGAAGGAGACGGCCGGACATTTGTGCAAATGCTTGAAGGGCCGGTGGAAAATTCTAATTTACGGTTTTCACAAAAATATTTAAAATAAAATTTTTGGGGAGTTCCATAACCCGGAATAATACAAAAATCAGTTCTGCTACCCGAGTTGCTGCCAGAAATTACAAAGAGGCGTTGTTGAAATACGAAACTGTAATAGCATCTCAAATATTTATAAAAATACTTACAATAACGGGTCCCCTATCAAGATACCTGCAGACTAAAGGTCTGGATCTGCTTACTTGTAATGCGATGGTGCAAACTGCCGTTCAGCAACTGCGCTCAATACAGCGTGATATGACTTGCATCCAAGATACAACAAAGAAATTTATACTGTGGGCTAATGGTGAACTAAATTTGCGAGAACACATTGATACAGAAATCGAAGATTTTCCTGAAGTTCGTCATAGGTTCGTAAAAAATTTTTTTGATGAAATGCCTAAATTACACAACCAAAGTCGGAACAAGAAAAGTTTAGAATAGCAACATATAACGTCGTAATGGATGTCGCTGTAGAATCCATGAGCAGACGATTTTCTAAAACTAGGGACCTTTCTGTACTCGATCCAAAATATTTTAAGAAAATTAACAACAAGGGACTCCCCGAAAACTATATGGATTTTCTATCGGGACAATTGTGTAAATATAATACGAATGCAACGTCTGCAACGCTGAAAGAGCAACTTATAAACTTTGCTGAAAACTGGGAGAAAATAAAACTAAACATTGAAGATTCGTTCAAAACTGATTATAACCTCAATTCTGATTTAGATTCTGACGACTGTGACATAGAAACCGATGATATAACCAAAGACCAAGAAAAGCCAAGGCTTTGTAGAAGTTGCCAAAACTGCTCCATATGCTGCTATGTGAGGATTTTAAAATACAATCTGTTTCGGGAGCATATTCTGCGTTGACCACGACTTATCAATCCCTCCTGATCCTTCCTGTATCCCAAGTTACTTATTGTGAAACATCTTTTTCCATTTTAAAGTATATAAAAAACAGGTTGCGTAGTCGGCTGTCAAATAACAGATTACAATTATTTATGATTATGAATATAGAGAAGGGCATTTTAAAGGATATTGATAATCAATAGGTTATCAACAGTTTGTCAGAGACAAGTGGGCTTTTTAAAAAAGCATTAATCTGTTGAAACTCAATAGAGAGGTATAAGTAATTACTACATCTAAATAAGTGTAATTATAATTTTTATTTTTTTTTTCGGAGTTTTGTTTATTTTGGTGTTCTGCATTTTATTATGTATTTGTTTTAATTAAACAGAATGGAAAATATGCTGCTGTGAAGTTTCTCATGTATTTGTTCCTTTCCCAGTTTTTTACCTATTTAATTACCTAAATTCAATAAAAACTGTTAGATAAGCTGTGAGGTATTCTTAAATTTTATTAATTGAGTCACTTAAACCAAGGGACGACGCCGATGGGCCGGTTACTCATAGTTTTCCGGGCCGGTACACCTTACCCCATCCGTCCCTGTTAGCATAGCATAGAATACTAGGGAATATGAACATAAAGGTGTATGTAGAAATATGATGAAAAAATTTGCAAGTAGTTCCATTTCTTTCAACAAGACAACGGCCCGAAACAGACCCTATCGAACATCTCCTGGACGAACTGAAATGCCGTATAAAATCTCGTAGAGCAAATCAAGAATTTTGTCAATTGGAAGAAGAAAAAACATTAGATTTCTGTAATTATTATTTAATTTTAACTGTACACAAACGTTTGGATCCTTTGTGGTTTATTTCGATATGTAAAAAATTTGGAACGTTTGTTTGAATTAAAAATAAACAATAATTACAATAAACTGATGATTTTGTTCTGAGAGAGTCCTCAATGTTAGATACTTACAACAAAACATAAATTGTAATAAATTCTGGAATTGCAGGTAAATGATCTATTTTGTGATACACAAATCAGTTGTTTTATTTAATTGTTCTATTTTGTGGTATATGTATACAATGGCATTATTATTTTTTATACATGTAACATTTCTCTTGTTTAAAATACACAAAATTTGAAACAAACTGGAGGTTTTCTAATTCTAAAACATACTTATCTGATTGAAGATAGATAATCATGACATAACGACGACGATATGGAATAATGGTTATCTGGAAAACTTCTGGAAATAATTTATTACAGAAGATGAAACTGTTAGTTCATATGAAGAATTATTTCTAGATTCAGCATAACCTGTAGCCAAACATGATAGATGTTCTGGGTTCATGATTATCGAGAATTGACTATAATCTGCAGTCCATTTGACTGTATTAGACTTATGTGGTAGTGTCTCAAAAGAAGCGAGTATATAGTCACTTGGTCATGCTCTTCTAGGTAATGCGGAATAGAAGGTTGATCTACTACTATCGTTTTCTAAATTGTTTTCTATTCTCGGAAAGGTTTCAGCAGGCTTTTGAAATTTCCATTTTATGTTATGGTCATTCTGGAATCTAAATTAAACCAAACCTTTAGTTTGAAGTTCTAGAACTTTGTGGGAGTTTGTATTTCATTGATCAAATTTAGACAAGTTCGTAAATTAATGTAGCTTACCTTCTGCAGAGCTCACTCCAGTAGTCGAAGTTGGAAATTTGCCATACTGTGTGAACAGTCAAGAGAATTTAGATGATACATCTCCGGGTTTGTTCATAGCAGTTTGTGAATCACTGCACGAAGCGTTCGGCGATACTATTGGTACATAGATGCTTTTCGAAATGGTGTTGGAAAATATTATTAGAATTTAAAAAGTCTTGAAATTCTTTTGACATCAAGGATGTGTCGCTATCGTTTACTATTTATTGTAGGGTGCCAAATCGTTTAAATAAATATCGAAGCACTTTAATAGTTTAATATTGTGCGTTTCTTTTTATTGAAATCATTGTAATCATCGCATTTTAGCGTCAATAACAAAGAAGATAATGTACTGTAAACCAACCAGTATAAAGTATGTGAATTCTACTCCATGAAATGAATGGATGTGAAAATACCAGACAGCATCCATTTTGTGTTCGACAGGAAAATACACAAGCTTTGGCTAGGTCTTCAGTGCCATGATCAATTTCTCTCCAGTGTAGCCAAACTTAAAGGGCTCAGGTTTTATGACTCTCCAGTTCAATCACCGGAACTAGAGATATTGTTAAAATGTCTTGTTAAGTGTCCAATAATCTACCATAAATACAATCTTGCAGATGCAAATCGTTCATCTATTTTACTGTTACTTTACTGTTAAACCGATACTTTGCCTTTGTTTGGATAAATGGTCTTCGTTAAGACTGACAGTTTCATAAAGATTTTACTCTATGCAAAAAACTATAACAGTAGTTGCAAGCCAGAAGTTGCACCTTTACAACTCTAAGATGATTAAGGTCTAATTCTTTTAGGGTTTTCCACTGTAAAAATCCTGGAATCATAACTCGATTTTCTAGTAATATGCAGCCATTCTCAATTGAAGATTTGTTTTTTCCTTTGAATTTTGTAAACGATACATTTCCATTTTGAATGGGTTGTAGAGATATGATATAATTATTTTACCTTTCCTTGCCGCTGAAACTATATGAACCTAGAAAAGCTTTTTCGAAATCTGAAATAGTTGAAATTTGTGGAAAACGTGAACAACAGCCAACATTAGGATGATTACCTATTTGCATTTCTGTACTAATTACACCGTATAGTTAAATCCTGATAAGAATTGAGTATATCGAAATAACCAGGCTTAGAACAATGCACGCACAGAAAACTTACTTAGAATCTCTAGCACATAGTAACATTTAAAGATCCCATTAGAGGTTGGAGATTTCATCTATAAATCACTGTTCGAAAACAATTACGTTTAGCGTAATAGCATATTAAAGGGCATATTAAATGGCTCTTTCAGGCTACAAACTAACGCGGGGTCTTATAAAATTCCGACGTGGGAAGTTCCTCTGGGTTTCCGACTGAACAATTTCAACATTGGGAGAGTCACGGACTTTTCAAACTAGCCTATCTTACGAGAGCCCTTTTTCCTTGCACCATGGGAGTGGTTGTTACATCACTTCTTTTCCTTGAAATATACTAGAAACTTTCTTGACATTAAAAACTACCAGGTATCAATTGAAAGTCACTTTGAAGACAATCTCTATGATGAAGAGAATAAAGAAAGTAATGCATTACTTTGGCATATATGGAGTTACCTTCTAGCATCTACTCTTTCGATAAATAAAATAAATGATTAGAAATTTTTGTAGGGAATTAGTGTTGTGATCGAGTGTGGCAAAAATCCTAGCATTAATATTTTATTTGATAAATTGTATCACTCTTTCTTTATACATTAAATAAATATACTTAATTGGAACTTAATTGAATTGAAGCGGTCTAATTAACCTTTTTATGATCAAAATAACAAGAATTACACAATATCGCTATATCGTGTTTGCTACTTCTATCAGAGATGAGAATATACTCGTACATGTGATTGACTTTTTATTACAGGTACAGAACTTCTTAGTTACGGTCCTGGGCATTAGTTGCTTTATGTTAATTACAATGAAGTAAACAAGCATCTTTATATTCTTCTAGTTTAAGAACTTAAGGCTTTAGTTTTTATTACGAACAAGTAGTACTAACTACATTGTAATTAGAACAAGCAAAGCATATTTTGCTATTTTTAGATACAAAATGTCTAATAATAGCAAATTGATACGACATACTTACTATAAATATAGCTAACATTACTTTCTTTCTTTTAATTTATTAAAAGACGTGTTGATTATTATGCATATTACAACAAAGAGTAAAAAGGACTAGAAAATTTCTTCAGAATATTGTCAAAAGTCTTTGCTGGTCATGTAAGCTTTTCTTAACTTGGATTATTTTGGAAAGACTGCATCTGCAAAATCTTATATACTTGTTATTTTGGATTTAAACGTGGCATGATGTTTTTAAGGTCATTTAAAGCCTTCAACTGAATTTCTTTTATTAATGTGGATTTGGATATATGCTTGGCAGTGGACTACAAGGGTCAACATTGTTTTTTTTTCTATGGAAATCATTGGCTAGCTTTTGGTTTAGCTCAAAGGATTACGATCAGTGTACAGCAAAACTCCATGGTTAATATATCCTATTGGTCTATATGACCTATTAGTTAACAAACATTTTCTTTTATCATGAGTTCTCCTTTAACAAAATTTGGACAGTTGTGAAATCATTGTTTATACAGTTAGATTTTTAGAACGAATACGCCACAATTCAGAAAATTATTATTAGGTACTTTAGAAAGTTCAAGATCAGTAGTACCCGAAAACAGCTAAACGGACAGAAATCGACTCATTCTTAAATTTTGCCAATTTATTTAATTTTGCTCATTCTCTAAACTTATTTGAAAATCCAATAATCTGTTTATATATTAGGCTCAATCTAGATTTATACAGTTTCTTTTTTATAAGAAACGCTTGATAAAGAAAATGAAACTTATTTGTACAACTTAGCCAACATTCACTATTATCAATGTGTTGTATTTTTTGTATATTTGGAAGTACTAGGAATTGCTTCAAAATCACATGAAAAGTATTTGGAGAGGAGATAACAGTCAATAAAACCTGAAGAGATTGTTTGAGTGGAACAAGAGACGGCTCGTTAGATTGTTTTGTAAAAGTCTACGCCACTATACCTTCTGGGTTTAAAACAGCGATACCAGAAATAGCATTCACGGCAAAGCTGATTTTGCTCAGGCTTTATTGAATAATGCAGTCGCGTAATACAATGTCCAGGATCTGCATTGCTCGTAAAAATAGCACTTCGGCATTTTAAACACCGATCTATCTAGAAGTTGCAGCATTAACACAAAAAATATTTTTTCTCAGAGCTACAATGCTTCTGACATCATCCATGCTTAATTGGAATTTATATGCTTGCTTGTTTTTAATATGGGTGACAAGTGCTGTTGATTTTGTGGTCCAAAAACCGAAGACGGTTCCAAAGGCCATAATTGCTTTTTATACGTGTTTTTTAAATGCTTTTATTAGAATTCTTCTTTGCCTAGCAAAAACAACTGGAAGAAACAGAGTGGAGAATCATTTTGGTAATAACAAGGAACGAAACGAAAAAAAGTATGTTTGAAAGCAATCAGTAAGTAACCAGAAACGTCTACAAACTTCCAAAGGGCTACTGTACTGTAGCAAATAATAGATCGACGTAGATACTAGTGTGAATAGAAAGGAAATGAATGGGAAAAAAAAGGCTACTCCACATCTACTGTATTTTTTGAGAAACTAAGAAAGCACCAAATGTCTGAAAAACAACAATAAAGACTTGTAAGAGTATTCTAGAAAGAAACAAGTTGAGGTAAATTATTGGAATAAAACCACTGGACGTGTCCTACTTTATAGCATAGCAACTAGAAAGAAAAAGACAGAAGAGTAATTTTGCAAACTAAATTTAGTGATAATATTTGTAATATCAAAAAGTAAGTAAATCTAACTATCAAGAGAATATCAAATTAGGACAACGTGAAATTAAACTCAGTGGTGTATTCCACTACAAAGAATTTTGAAAAATTAATTGCACTTGAATGATTAATGATAATGATTAGTAAAGCCGTTTGTCGGCGAATTAAAAACCAATAGAAGACTTCTTTAAATAGAGTTTCATCGATTTGTATTTTACTATTTTTGTTTCTACAAATAATAGATTCCAAAACTAATGTTGCAAGTACATAAATACAGAAAATTCTACTCATATCAGTATTGTAAGTACAAAACAAAGTGATGTTTTAAAAAACATCGTTTTGGAACCTTATCCCCTTGCGGTAAAATAAAAAAGTAATTATGATCCTTTCCTGTAATTAATACAAAGAATATGTATTTATAACACGCTTTCGTTTGAAAAAGCCGTTTATTTTGCACTCCATTTATAACTTGCCCTGTCGCTAAATATAACTGTTGCAAAGTAATTTAAAGTCCTTTGTGAGTAAAATAGCCCATATAAGTCCGTCTCTGCGTAGCAAATTTCGGTTACAGTTGTCCCGACGTGATTGAGTAAATCATTTGTAATCAGTGCTTGGACGTCCTTTCAATCGAGTATCCAGACAATGTTAAATGTGTTATAATAGAACAGAATCTTAAATGAAGTGTTAAAGACATTGAAACTCTTTTGGTAATTTTTTTTTAATTTGAAAGTCGTCCTCGTCCTTTTTGCATGGAAAGATTTATGTAAAAAACAAATCAGCATTAGTAAGTTATCACATTCTTATGCAAAATCAATTTTATAGGTAACTGTATTGTAATGTAGCGGTTGAAGCAATCATAGAAACAAAAATAAATGATTGTAAATCTGCATGAAATCAAACTGTTATACTATAGTATTGGGATTATAACCGCTTCTTGATATAAAAAACGGAATGCTTGCATTTTCTTCGGTGCGCTACATAGTAAATATATTGGATTTTAAGTAGCCTATTTGACTTAAAAAATAAATCAAGTGTAAACTGAATCTAGGAACTGGAACATGTCCAACTTGACACACTATTAATTTTGATACTAATTGGTAATAACGCAATGTTGAAATGTATTAGCAACTTGTGTTGAATATGAATGAATGTATAAATCAGAAAAAATGTCATATTTTAGATTTTTACAAATAATTATATATACAACAGGAAGCTAATTTACCTATATTTTTACATACTACTTACTACGACTACAGAAGATTTAAATTGGTTTTAAAATGATTTGCAAACGACCCTAGTGTTGCAGACATCAATCTTTTCAAGGCGGAAAGTACTTAACATACACTTTTTATAATATCTTAACATATTTGACTTTACAGAATATTAGAAACCCCAGTGGAAGAAATACCATTACATAAAAAAGTTACTTGAAATGTTTTTTCTTAGAAGGTGTTAAACAAAGACACCAGAGCAGCAACAATTTTCATTCTGCTTTGTGAAAAGTTATTTTTGTTCTCAAGATTTAAAAGAAACTACGTATAGTAAGAAAGTTAAAAGCAGAGCAATGCATATTTCTTTGTAATGTATAAATTTTAATTACGTTAACTTTTCCAGCGATAATGGTACTTATCAAATTACTCACAACACAATCAAAAGTTATTGATTATTAACTTATAAGTAATAACATGAATAAGAGTCAATTGAACCAAGGATTTGATTGCCATCGAAATTGATTGATAAGCAAAAACCCATAAATGGTGGTTTTTTAATCTGAAATCAATTTTGGCAATTAAATTGTTGGTGTTCTAAATCCTACCAACCAAACAGTTAGCTACCTCTATTGGTTTTAAAGATGACCAAATTGAAAATTATTTTAAAAACATTTTAACGAACTGAAAAAGAAAAACTGTAAACCATTTTTAAAGACCAAATTCTGTAATAATTCAGATAGAAGTTCAGAAGCTTTTACTCTTTGCAATGATAACTATTATAATGAATACCTTTAGCCGTACCTATCTAAACGTCTAAGCTGTTTCTTGAGTGCAATCCTTTAACGTACTAAAACAGGTAATGCCATACTGTGAGTCCTGTGACTTGGCTTGGCAGTCTTGTTTTTTATAGCATGGCCGGTCTTAATCCTTACCACGTCAAAGTCAGAAACGTTAATAAAAGCTGATGTGGTTTTATTAGACTTTTCATTGCACACCGGTTTTTTTCTAGGTGTGCACCAGACATAGATATTTTCTTCGATTTTTCTTCGTTTTTTCATCATGACTAAAAAAATTAAAAATTTACAAAGGTTGCTGCTTTTTTGATGAACAAAACCTTTGATAATGTTTCGAATAAGAGTAAAAATTGTGTAGTGGTAGCACGTGCTCGAGTAGAGACAAGATGGTACAGGAGATTAATATAATTGCCATGTCAGATTTACATATTTTGCTGAAACCGCTAAGAAATTTTATATTAATCACTAAAGACCGGAGTTCAGGGTATCATGAGCATGAGTCTTTACGTCGAAACCAGATTTGGATTTAGGTGTTGGATGCAATTACCGTACAAATTTAAATTTCTATTCATAATGTTACTGCATTTACCTTGCGGGTTTAATTGGATAGTTTCCAAAACCTACCAAGACTAGTATTAGAATATTTTATTTAAAACTTTATTGTAAAAAATTTTGTTCCTCCTGAAAACCGCCCCTCAAAGAACTCTGGCCTCTTTAATCAGAATCAGAAAAAAGTGATCAGTTATTTTTTTTCTAGTTTTCAATGTTTTCATTCAAATAGTTATTGTTCACTTTTGTGTATGTCCTTTGACATTTCTTGAAAACTGGCAAAGGAATCGGTTTTAAGCGAGGTAGTAGTTATATGCGCAGAAAAGTGGAAGATCATGATAATTACTATCAAGGTTTGTACATTTTCTTTAGGAAATACTTAATTTGAAAACCGGAAAGAAGAATTGAGTTTTGATCCGATTAAATAGTTTTGTCTGTAAAATCGATCATTCCGTCATCTTACATCTTGACTGATTAATATAAATAATACAATCAAAATCTATCATCCTAAAAAGACTCGGAACAGATAAATAACTTGTTTTCAGGCTATCTTGTTAATTTTGATAGTAGCAATTTGATTCTGCAAATCTAGAAACTGGTTAGAGTAATATTAGGTAAAAATCTTCCGTAAAAGCTCAATTGGGAAATTAAAAGAAACAATAAAAGGATTACAAGATTAAAAGGCAAAATGGTGGAAACGAAGAAAAAATAGAAAATTGAAAGCGGGCTTGGAAACTGGGTTAAAGTACTAAAAAGAAAAATAATGTTGTAAATAAAGGTTGTGATGTAAAAAAAAGACCATGAAGAAATAGACGACATATTTCAGGATTTTACAAGCTTTGAACACGGCTTTCGCATTGAAAAACCAGATACTCGTAAGCAGAAATATATTATGTTAGTTTAAAGTAAGCAATCTTGAAACAAGCTAAACATTATGAAACACATAAAATTAAATTAGAGGTTAAAAGAATAGAAAGAAAGAATACAAGAGTAGTAGAAAAGGACCGAATGAAGACCCAGAAAGAGAGAAAGGTCAAAATGAGGTATGAAAAATTGATAATATAGACAAGCGTGAAACTGAAAAGAAAAAGAAAAAAATTTCCAGTTGTCAATAAATGGCAGAAAATACAACAAAGTAAATATATCAAAAACAAAAAATTTAAAATGTAAGGATTAGGACGTGGAACGTAAAATTAGAATAGATAGAAAGTCTAATGCTTTTAGAGTAGGAATTATAGATAAATAATCAGCAGAAGCTTCACGTAAGAGCAAGCATGTGAGTACTCTTAAGAGATATTTAGAATCAAAACTGTGGTTTATGGTAGTAAGATGCTACAGTAGAAAATAAGACAAACCAAATAAAAGTAGACCCAGTATGCAAACAAAAGAGTCGAAAAGAATCTATAAAGAAAATAGAAAACTGACTGGTTGGGAAGAGAAACAAGTAAAGAGAACAGATATGGAGGACCAAGCATAACAGGCGTAATTAAAGTGCAAGGCACTTAATGGTTGAAGCATGTAGCAAAACTTCTCAAGACAAAACTTGAATTTTGTTGAAGAGGTGACGTATCAGTTTTGCAAATTAACAGTGCTGTTCAGCATAACACTATGCCATCCAGTGCGTTGTTGTTAGTAAGTAATTTTCTTTATCCTGCAAGTTCAGGATTTATTCTGAAGTTCTCTTAACTCATAGAATTCTACGTTCTACTCCTTTGTTTGTTCATAAATCAAGGCACCTTAATCATGCTTGCGTTAAATTATCTGAACCAACAAGCCGTGCCTATTATACAAAGATGTTTGTTTGTGCCGATTAATATAGTAACTGATCTTCTCTAAAATGTATATTAACTTCGGAAGGTATTAATTTTGTATTTCTTTGGTAAGATCTTACAACTTTCCTAGAGCAAGTACTAGCTACTAGTTATTCATTTATTTACTAACTTATATTAACTGCAGAATGTACATAAGCTTCTATTACATTACAGTTTCCAACGGACCCAATAAAAAAGGTGAAAAAGTTTATGTATATGTAAAGCTTAATTCTTTTCTACAACACACGTCACAGTACCTGAAGGTTGGCAAAGCATGCAGTTGTCTGAATATTCATATTGTTGTTGTTTTCTTTAAAAGCAAATTTGAGCTCTAGCCAACATAATCCAGGAAACTTTTGATTTTGACAGGTATTATAGAGAAAAACAAACCATGTAATAGATAAACTAAATGGGTAAATCAATTCGAGATTTTTAGACAGAAAAGTGAAAAGAAAGAAAAAAAGTAGGAAATGCATTTGCATACATTCATTATGATGTAGTCAGACAATATCGCCAACTCAATCTGCTTTTTTAATTTCCGAATGACAAGAGATGGATTTACTGTTTAAAGTACACCGAGTTGACATTTTCAGACCACACTTACAAAACAAATCAATTTTGGAAAATGTAAATATTCCATTATACGACTCGTCATTAATAGTTTTCCAGCTTTACAGATTTTATAATGGCATGACTTTTTCTGACCACGTGTTTTCTGGTTCCTTTTTAATCCCAAGAACGTAGGTTTGTTAGTAAGCATTCACGTCAAAGAAGTTACTTTTTTACGATAAATAGGTTGAATGACTGCAACAGTAGTGTAAGACGTGTTGATGCCAACTTTGATGTGGTACTTGGAAAGTGCGCGTACAGAACGAATGATGACTTACTTGTAATGAAATGCTGTCAAACTGCTCAAATGGCCTGGTTTAGTTAAGAAGCTCTGTAGTTTCACAATTCAATTAAGTAAACTGAATATTCTACATTTGGAAATGCTTCTTGAGAGTTTAGCTACAAACTTTTTTTCTCCAAGGCGATTGATAAAAGTAAAATTTAATTTTCTTGAGTTTTTAAATAGAACAACTGAACCATTGTAATGTTTGCTTGCAAATAATCATAAGCAATAGGATGCACGCTGAATTTGAATTGCATAGTCGTTAGTAAAAGAAATTATTCGTTGTTTATAAAATCTCTTTGGTATTAAAACTAAAAGCTGAAAAGATGGTTGGTTAAAAAATGGACTAAATTACATTCTGCTTTCTGTCTCATCCTGTATAAATAAGGCAAATGGTTAAAGTGTTGGTAAGCATTTATAATTGCCAAAGATTCAATTTTATTTTTTCAAAGTAGCCAACGCAAAGCCTCCTTAACTATACCAGGGCTGAATGAAAAGTGTGATGATGTTTCACAACAAATAATTCAAGAACGATTAAAGACGATAGGTATTAGATATGAATAGCTTAGGTTTATATAAAGATATCTAGTTGTTATGAAATCATATACTCTGGTGTTCTCTAATAACTTGAATTAATAAAAAGGCCTTCTTCAAGATACAATTCTTATTTTCCTAACTAACATTATCATTTCTTCTGATCTTTAACTATACATTTTAGTTCCTCTATTTAAGAAATTGGGAAAATACCTTTTTTAAAGTTGTAAATCTAGAAATCTCTTCAATTACACCAGGGCCAGTTGAAAAGTTTGATGGTATTTCACAACAAATAATTGAATAATGCCATAACTTTTAGGTGTAGACCCACATAATGAATTAGCAGTACATGTGGAATAAGAAGATATTAGAATATACAGAGTGTCTCATTTAAAAAATCGAATGCAATACGTTCTGCGTTTCTCAATGGTCCTGTATAAAAGAATAATATAGGACGAATTTTAATAACCACTTATAATGATTAAAGATGGAAGTTATCACTGCAAAACTAATTGGTTTAGGCCTCATAAAGCTATATAATAAGAAAATAACATAATATACAGGATGTTTCACTTAAAAGAATTCAAGCTTAATGTGTCAAATTTTTTATGGAACACCCTGTATAATCGAGAATAATTTGCGAAAGTACAGACAATCGTTTAGTGCAACTTTTCCCAGTTACAATTTTTGATATTCCTATAAAAAATGACGTTATCCTCCGAGTACAGATCGTTAAAGCACCTTGCATAATTTGTTTCATAACATAAGGATAGATTTGTCTCTTCAATTGTTTTCGTAAACGTGCCATTGTTTGGAAGACTGCCAAAAGCCATATTAGAGGTTCAAGTGTATTTCTGTATAAAATAAGCTGCAGATAGCAGCGCTCATAAACATAAATTCAAATTTATTAAAATTGAATACTAGCCGTCTATAAATGCATCATTTCTGAGATATTGAGTCGTGGTACAATTTTACTAGAAATTTTTTATTTCAGCAATAATCTCTAACCGACGCCGATGCGACGTAAGATATCAAAATTAATAAACTGATTCTGTTTATGCATACCTGTTGTATGTATTGATTATTTGTATGCTTTTAGGGATTTTATATTATGAGTTTTTAGTAGGAAATACTCCATTTGAAAATAAATCTAGTGATGGAATCTATAAACGCATTCAGAAAATGGATATTAGATATTTCAAACATATGGCTGCTGGAGCTATTGATTTGATCTTTAAGGTATCTATTAGTTTAATATATTAGTTAAACTTAAGTATAGTTAATACTTCTTAGATCCTTAGGTGTTAGGCTTTAGAGCGAGATAGACAATAGATATTACCTATTTGTTTCAGTTATAAAGTTGGCGCACATCTAATTTTTGTTAAGATTTTTACATTATGATATCTATAAAACTGTATTGTTTTTTAAATTTTGGCAATGGCTCGGATTGTTTTGTATTTCATAACTCAAATTTGTTAAAATGTTTATATATTAGAAAAATTGATATTTCATGACAAATCGTTTTTTAAGCATAAATATTAGATTTTTTATACCGTTGCTCAATTAAGACAATTATGACGTAACGTACATGTGCGCCAACTCTATATTAAGTTGTACTCCCCAGAATAGAAGTACCTTAGAGCAGGTTATGCAGCATCCATGAATTCTTGCTAAAAAATAAGTTTGTCGTTTGGTGATAAGATGAAAAAGGTCGAACTGGCCTGTTTTGAAAAAAAGAATAAATTAATAGTGTTGAGAAGGAAATACCAAACACAGGGTGTATTTAAAATGAAGCATAATATGTACATTACGTTAGTCTACATCACAAACTGAGAAAGCAATTCTGATACCATTTTGACGAAAATTTCTTCATTACGAGGTTATTATTGTTCTTATTAAAATTTTTTTGTTTTTAATTATTAAGGAAAAATAGTTACAATTATTTGTAGCCTAAGTAATAAAAAATACATTCAGTCATGCTTTTGTTTTATTTCTTACTAGTTTGCCTGTAATCCGCTTCTCATTACTTATTGTTAAATCTTCGTTGTAGATCTTTAAAAATCAGTTAGCGATCATCAAAAAATAAAACAATGGCACAAAATATATTTAGCCTTTCGATTCAAATTTTGGTGTGGATTCATGTGGTATACAAACTATGCGTCATTTTGTAGAAAAATAGAAAAATAGTAGAAAATCTTTTACATGGAAGAAATCTGTATACCGAGTGTGGTGTTTCAAACCCGTACATAGGACAATGTATAAGGATTCAGATATTTGTAATGAACCACAAGCGAGATAATGGTATTGTTAGAGCAGAAATTCTTTCCAAATCTGACATCAATAAATTAGTCCAATGATTAATCTTAAGCAAATGTCACTTAATAAAGCTTCAATCACGCATTCTACTGCTTTTGTTTTCTGCTAGTCAAATCCACGGCAACTCATACTAATGCCGTAGGAGTTATTGTATTATTAGTTTACTTTGCTAATTCTGGGCATTTTTCTGGTTAATTTATTGATGCCAGATTGAGAAAGAACTTCTACCTTATCGATTGATACCATTAGCTTCACTGTAGCTTCATTTGAAGAGCAGGAATTACAAAAATCTGAATTGCCATGCATTGTCCTATGTACGGGTTTGAAACTCCATACACGGTAGATTAAGGACACATGGTATTGGAAGTAGTACTGAACAACAGAAGTACAAAGAGTAAAAGATAATTCTTAGCAAGAGGATGGTATTGATAGTGTTGAAGGCGCCTGAAGGTTTTTTTTTGTTTCTTGACGTAGCATAGTTTTTGATGTACTATTATAGAGTATAAAAACATTATTCGTAGATCTTCAAATAGTACCTTGCAGTGTTCCCGGTGATTAGCTTCTATAATAGCACGGACTGCGGTTTACTGCAGTGTAAAGACTCTATTTAGATGTGTTTTAGCTGCGTCGCCCCATAGCATTATCCCACATAAAAGACGAGAATGAAACGTGGCGTAATAGCATGTTAAAGCAGCCTCTTTATTTGTACTTTGTCTTATTTTGCGTACTGCGTATACCGCTTGGCTTAATTTAGGACACAAGAGAGTTTATGTGGCTTTGCCAAGACATAGTCTCCTCTAGATGTACTCCTAAAAAATTTACTGGTATTTGAAAATTTTTATTTATTTTTTTTGCAACAAAAATTAGTGTCTTTGTTTTTCCCTTATTCAAAAGAAGGTTGTTGGCATCAAACCAAACTTTTGAGTTTGTTAGAATGTCTTCTGTTAATTTAGTGGTGTCTGTATCTTTGTCAACGTTGGTATAAGTGTTGTGTCATCCGCATACAGGATTGGGAAGACATTTGACTGTGTTATATTGTTCGGATAATCATTAATGCATATTAAGAATAGTAAAGGACTTAATATAGAGCCTTGTGATACTCCTGTCTCTACATTTCTTATATTACCTTTCTGGTTATTTAAGAATACCTGCTGTTGTCTATTTTGCAAAAAAAGTCGCAATTACAGATTTTGGCCTGCCTCTAAGACCGTAATATTTCAATTTTTTCAATAGCAGGTCGTGCGATACACAGTCAAATACCTTGGGCAAGTCCACGTTACCGTGTGACAGAATAATTGGCTTTCATTTAGAAAGTTATTTTTATAGAAATACAATTCCATTTCCGATAGAATTACCGACTCAGATATTTTTGAGATTATAGGAGGTATTGCAATTGGCCGAAAGTTGTCAGGGTTAGAGATGTCACCCTTTTTGTGAAGTGGAATTGTTTTACACTGTTTTAATTCCTCGGAAAAGTAACCCTCTTGAAGACATGTGTTTATAACCTCTGATAACGGAAAGGTTATGTAATTTAATATATGCTTTAGAATATTTGTTGAAAACCCGTATACGTCTTGCGTTTTTTTGTTTTTTAATTTTTGAATAATAGTTTGTATATCATAAGGGGTAATCGGATTAAAAAAGAAACTTCTTTGCGCGTTAATGTTTTTATTTCATACCAGTTGTGTTGCCGATGGGCCTGTTTTTGATATCTCCTTTGTTATGTTATTTATACTTTCAGTGAAATGTTTATTGAACTCTTTTGGAGGTAGTTCAATTTCTATTTTCTTTTGGTTTTTGTTTGTCTCATTATGTATAACATTCTATATAAAGTTTTTGCTTTATTGTCGGATTTGTTAATTTGTTGATGACGGATGTTGATTTCTAAATTCAAACAGACATGAGACTATCACAGTAGTTGAAAAGTAGTTTGTAGAGGCTTTATTTAAATTGGAGGAGGATATGGCTGTTGTCATAAACAAAAGCACTATATTAGAATTATTTCCAAATCTGGCATGGAAGAAAGGTCGAACTACGGAGTGGCTGCAAGGCGTTTTGAAAATGAGTGCAAATATTTTGCAGGCGCATTCTCCGTCAAAAATTAAACGTTTTTGTCATATTGTCTAAAGTGCACTGTTCTTGAGATACCGGCTGTCAAGGCTTAATTAAAAACAAAAAGTTCTTATACCTTGTATATCGAAAACTGCGCAGTTTAGAGAGAAAAGACAATTTGTCAAAAACTTTGACACAATCTGTATAGGTAGACTATATCAACTTGCAATCCCTTATTCACAGTTTGTAGTAATGACCTATTTGGCATGGAATCAGGTTATACGCTATTAATTAAAGACCTAACATGTTGAAAAAACTTGCTGTACAAAAGAATTTCAAATATTTTAGGAACGGATTGCAAGATTGATATAGTCTATAATTGGTCATATCTACTCGATCATCGCTTGTATGTACTGGACACGCTTTTGCTACTTTCCGAATAATTTAGTGAAATGCGCAATTAAATATGCACTGCAAGCTTTGTAAATATACACCGCGATTTGGTCAGGTCCTATTGAGCGTTAGGTTTCCACTCTCGCAGGCCTTGCTTGATTTTGTATTCTGTTATTTGCGATGCACTACATACTACAGTATGAAGTGTATTAAATTGGTAATGTTTTTTAGGTAATGTCACATAAACAGCTATAAACAATCAGAAAAAGCATTAGCAATTTGTTCATATTGTCTCTAGAATTCAGTTAACTAAGAAGTGATTATTACTTTTGGGTCTTATAAAGTTCTAAAACGCTATCGTGTTTGTTTGTACGTTTTTCTCTATGGTTTCACAGTATTTCTTGTGAGTTATTTGTATATCGTTCTTTATTTTTTTCCTTAAATCTTTGAACTCAGATAACAGCAGACGATTACTTAGATCGGTTTTCAGTTTTTTGCAAAGTTTACTTTTTCTCTATCCATTATTAGTCAAATTGAAAATGACTCGCTATTAAACCAGGATAAATAACAATAAGATCTACAGTACATTTCACTTTGAAAACACAGTACAGTACAGGTTCTTATGAGCAACAGGGTTGCCAAATGCCTTTTATGCTAGAATTCAACACTTCTGTACATTGTTATAATAAAAAAAGCTGACGACACCGTCGTGCAGACTCCCATAAGAAATACATACATGGCCTATCTTTTTAGTAGTTACATAACGGATCTTTTTAGAGGTCCGCTGCTATGGTGAAAATGTAGGTTTGCAGGTTATGTAGCATTAAGACTATATGGCAATTGAATGTTTTTTAAATGTGGTTCAAGAACAATAGCAAACCGAGATTATAAATATAGTGCACAGAGTTCAAGTCTATATTGTAGGAAAATTAGTCTTTCTACTGAAACTGATAAAAGGGGGTATTTTAGATAAAACTTAATGAAGATCTGGAATTGAACAGGGGCAGTAGAGAAAAAATTTTCTAAGCATATCATAAAGAGATTTTGCAAAAAAAAATAAATCAGATACTAATACGTTAGGTAATCACTTTCGTAAATTGTAAAATATGCGGTTGTATTTCACTACTTTTATAAATTTTAAAAATTAAAAATTTGTATCTAGTTTTTTCTGTTTACAATAAGAGTATTACTTTTCCTTGGACGATTTATAGAATGATAGAAAATAGAATAAAGAAATCTGAGATAATTTTAACAGCAGACGCACAAAAAAAAGAAAGGTAGATATTATAAGCTTAAAGTTAAAATATTAACTAGGAATTAGTATGTAGATTAAAATACTTATTTACTGTTGTGATAATAAGAATGTTAACAATCGGTAATATTTTAAATTAACCTATAGTAGCTTTCCATAATGCAACAAAGAAGATTTTTTCGAAATAAAGAGTGCGTGATTTATACTTCAGAGTAATTACAGTCACGCTTTAACGATTTAGTAATTTTTAAGTTACAAGCGGAAATCGGTAGACAAGATAACACATTTTTAATTAAAGAATGCAGCATTTTGTAACAATTGCAACAGCATAATGAAATTACTGAACATAAAAAGGTGTTAATTATCTTGTTTTCTTAACAGATTCGAGTTTACGTCTTTGTACGGTATAATTGAAAAACACGTATATTACATATACCAATTTTCTTTATAACGGTCAACGAAACGTAATACATCTGCGCCATAGCTGAATCCTATTTGAACCCTGGTTAGAAACAGCAGGGTCTCAGCAAATTGAAAATGGGATCTCATTTTGGTAAGATTCGGGAGTGGTGTTTGGACCTCGAAAATAAACACAGCTTAAAATTCGTTTTCTACACATATACATCTACATATAATATTTTAGACATGGACATTCTGAATTGCTTTGAATTATTCTAAGTTAGTAGGATAGCGATTGTTATCATGTTGTCATAGTTTAATTAATTTATCGACATATAGAACATATTATATTGGTTACGATATATCCATTTCGAAGAATACTCATTGATTAACTTTAAAAACTGTAGTGTCTAACTTTGAGAAGGGTGCAAGAACGGAGATTGGCAGGCAATCACCTCAGTTGCTCACAGGGAGTTAGACTGGACACCCGCTGAATTCTAAATTCAATGTCGAGACCGCGGCTACAAACGGTTATTATTCCGGCAAATGAAAATACTTCATTAAGATGAGAAAAAAATATACTACTTTTTGTTGTACATTTTGTTTTGGATTATTTTGCCTCGGGATAATTATTATTCACGAGCACATTCGAATAAAAAGTGTACTTAATCCTTCCTTTTGTTATAAGAATTAAATAAACAAATCTAGTATTGTAAATATAAAAAATATTTTAAAGTAATAAACAGCAAAAATATTATATAATGAAAGAATTAACAATGAATAAAACGAATAAACTAATTATTACAGGATGTGGTTATTGTAAAAATAACAAAAATATCTCTACCGCCATTGTGATTTCTTTCACAAAATGTCTTTCTTACTTAATAGGTATAGTCATCAAAATGTTGCAGGTGACTCGGTAATGATGTAGGTACCATAAAAGAAGTGTTTTTTCGGTTGACAGGTGCAGAATTAAATATTACAAAATCTTGACTCCTTGTAAATACAGTCAATTAATAACAAACAAATAAACAAAAAAAAGATGTTTTCCACGGAATGTTTTAGATAATATTATACCGCTACTTATTAAAATTAAGTGACTTATTTTTAAGTATTTCATTAGCATGCGCAACTAAGATTAAAGACAGTCAGTCGGTCTGTCTCAAAAGAGTTGTAATAACTAGCAATTATCTTTTTTCTTGGACTGCTTTGAAGATAGAAATCGCCTGAATTTTTGATCTGTAAATTTAGAGTAACCCGAAAAGAAAAAGAATCTATGTGAAGGTTTATTATGAAAATAAAACCTGATCTGACCGTCCAAAATAATAATATATAATCTTGATTAGACAAAAAATTCAATATCCAATATTGTTTTTATTGGGCAGGTTGAATTCGTTAACCTTATATTGTTAGCAGTGGTTTGATTACTTATTTATAACAATTTGTCAACAAAATATTGACGTAATATTTCAAAACGGATAGATGCTGCCTTTTTTTGTTATTTCTTTTCTAATTTCGATTATTCGACAGTTAAATTGCAAAAGTTTTTTGCTTAATATAATTAATGTACAACACTCTTAATGCTGTAGATATCAGCCATAAGTGGTCTTTTGTAACAGCATTCACGTACTATAAGCACGAATACTCATGGGTAGTCCTTAATATAGACTGACACAATATTCTGAGCCGGAAATTGAAAAGCGAATAGGTATTTAGCTTGTGATTTCTTGCTATGCTTGTGAACGACTTAATTTTATAATTTTGAATTTAAACTAACTTATTATCGTGTGAGGATAATACACGAAACCAAATGAATAAGAATTAATTTTTTTCAAATGAAACTTGGAGTAACTTTCATGTTGCAAGTTTGATATGTGGTTATTAACACATCATGAAAACGTAACGTAAATGAAAACCTCTAATCTTCTTAATTAAAATATTATCTTTTATTTAATTTTTGCAGAAAAAAAACTAATTCATTATGTTTATTATACAATGGCAGAAACATCTTGTTGTAGGAAAGCCATTTATAATTCTCCCCTTACATGTAATAATAAGGGCAACCTAATGTTTCATATTTTTAATTCTCAACTGCCTCTACATAATTTAATGTGTTTAGTCAAATAGCATGTAGAAATCTTGCTTCGTTATTTGCTTCTAAATCTTTCTCACTATCCGTTTCGGTAGAAAAGTCGTACCGGTAAAGAACTTTTTATTTTTCCAATTTTCTCTGTATCCTTTCCGCGTTTGCTATATCATGAATCTTACTTATATTTTATATTATTTCGCAAAAATACAAAAATTCTTTTCCTACGATATTTACCCAACAATATAATGCAACTGTAAAGAATGCTCATCAAGTATTCCCCTTTAGACAATCTGGTACACAAAATGTGACTGGTTTCAAAGGAAGATTGTAGTAATCTACTATACTAATTGTGAGACGAGGAAACTCAAAAAGGAAAGCTGGAAACTACCTAAATGCATAAAATTTGAAAATTCGTTTTTAGAGCATTATTACTTGTCTTGTAGATTTCCTATATCTTGAAACATTCTTATGCTTCTGAAACATTATTCCATCTATATATTCGTCTTGGATCTTTCGTTCTTGCTTTTGCTTATTGTTTTAAACTCATGTGCTAATGTAACGTAATTATTTTAGCTTGATGCTGATAGTAGAACTGTTTTCTATTATTTTTGTCAGTTATTACGCTTTTACTTTCAGTTTCCGTTTATAAATGCGCTCTATTTGACTCAGTAAATATGTTACCTGTGTAGTAACAGGTTTTTTTTCAAAATAATTTTAATTGTTGATCCCTCACACATTGTTTCGCATGAGAGATCTAAAGCCCAGGCCTACCTTAACTCTTCATTTGAATCAGCAATAAATGAAAACTCAGGTTCATTGAGAATATTAGTTGCCTAAGGAAACTCATTCAGAAAAATGAAAGATGTGGTAGAGGAAGAACTCTCTAAGCAATATAAACACGAACCAGCAATAAACAGTATCGCCTTAAGTTTCTTAGTGAGGAGATCAACGTTTTTCAAAGTGTCAGAATTTGAGTTGGCCCTATTTAAACTGGCATTTCCTCTGGCATGTCATGTTACAGTTATTTCAGCTTTCCTGAAACGCGCAGAGACTGGCTTCGCCTCCTGTTGGCCGCGTAGCAGAAGCGATGGTGGTTGAAGAGATGGTGGTTATTGGTTGACGCGGCAATAACAGCGTGCAAGCATCAGGAAAAGGAAACAATATGCTTGACTGTTGTAATGGAAATTGCTGTATGGATAGTGTTGCAGCTGTTGTTTTAATTGCTATTTGGGCCCAAAACGATCCTTCTCAGATCTCTGGACCCCGCTTTTGTATTTCGTGCTGTGGAGGTCGGATTTAAAAAACGAGAACAGCTGTGGCAGGGAGACTTGGGTGACCCAAAAGGCAACTAAAAATTGAACATAAATCGTTTCAGCTGGGCTTCGTTGCGTAGTACTGGAAAAGTAAAGATCTCTGTTTTCTAATACGCGTGTGCCACAAATTGGAAGCTAAGCTAAATGGCAGTGCACTGCAAGGAAATCAGAACTAAGTACGAGAGAGACCGCAACCGACTGCTTCACACATCTGCACTATTCAGAAGAATTGTGTACACGTCGCATTGGTTGTGATTTCTCCGTAATCTTCATCTCTTCCAGAGGTCCGTTGCCCTGTCGAGTAGGTCGGTGTTCATTTGCAAGCCTCTCATTCTCTGATGCAGTTCAGGGGTTTAGTTTTTTTTCTGACGGGTCAAACTATTACTATTAAAAAAACTATTATCTTAGAATTTTACATTCAGCATGCTCCTCCTAGGGTTCCGCTTACAGAATTATCACTGGAGCGTGCCATGAGTGCCTACTTATTCGCTACCCGTCATCTACTGCAGTGTAAATAATTATGTATTACACAAGTTGCCGTTGATGCCAGGTGCACATGTATTCACCCCAGAGCCAGTTTTACCTTTTCTATTGTATCATCGTCTTTGCTACCACACTTCGCTGTTACTGCCATTGCCGGTGCCCCAGTCGATGCCTGCCCCCTAAGTCAGGACCAAGATTGTCGATTATAATGCTCAGCCTTACTTTTAATTCATGGCAATCACACTTCTGCAACTACATCGGCCATCTCAAGGTCAGTACCGGGCAGGGCTAGCTATTCCTTCTCTCCTCCCTCCCTTAACCCATTAAACCACGCAATCCAATTCAAAGGTTTGAAGAGACGACTGACGCCTAAAACGCCCTTTGGAATCTGGAAAGAATACCGAACAGAGATAGTGAGCAGTAGCAGCAATTCAATTGCTGTTCGTGTTTGCACTTTATAGATCGAAGCTGCACGGAGGTTCTTCTATTTTTGTCTATAAATTATAAAAGTAGGAATAATTTATCTTTGTAAGTCAAATGTCTATAATTGCTCTACTTGGCTGTTTGTACTGTTTTCACTTGATCTAGATTTCTCCTTGTAAAATTTTTCCTGTTAGATATCTGACTATTCCTGAAACTCTAATCTTTATTGAAAAAAAATTTTTCTAAATTCGGCTGAAAATTAAAGCCGATTTCCTGATGCTTTTAGATATTATTTAGATGTCTGCAGTAAGATATGTTCAAGTTATGTATACGTTCATGCACACCGCTTCACAAAAGATAGTTTGACAATTTTAGACCATGAGAATTGCCACCACCACGTAGTGAAATCTACATAACCTCTCCTCCCAATACCTACTTTAATATAATACGAAGTAAAGAGAAGGTACGCGTGACGTATTCTGTGGGTACAAGTTATCTGTTTCTTTTTTAAAAGATGAAAAATATTGTTTGCAGTTGATAAGAAAGGAACAAATAGTTTGTTGTGCCCAGAGATGTACGTAGGGCGAACAAGGTTACGAAATAAATAAAAAGGAAAAGCAAAGCGTGCCATTAAACCAATTACAAGTAAATGATGCAAACATCCATCAGCTGACAATGACGCCAATATGCCGGACTCGATGTAATCTTGGTAAAAAACTAAAACCACTACTACCACCTTAATTGAACTATAGTGACACCAATAAGGCAATGTGGTATCATGGCGGAAAGTGCTACTTTCCCCTCTATTTATCTCGTGACCTTGACCAGGGCGTTCTTGTTTTAGTCCTGATGAAGATGATGATGATGAACTCCTCTCTATAATATTACTAACTAATTCACTTCGAATTGTTAACATTTTCTTTCTACTATGCTGTTATATTTTTCCTAGAGGTAAGAATGTTTCATGTCCATCTAGAAACAATGTCGGTGTCTGGACGATGTTTTTCATTGACACATTTTGTCACCTAAGAATAACATCTGCTTTATAGATGGGATCCAAAGAAAGGGAAACTGTAAGTCTAAAACCAAAACGAGACCTTCGGTGCTATTAACCCAAGAGGTATGCTGTGGCAGTAGTTATAAAAAAGATGAGTGCTGCAAGGAATGAATTTTGTAAGAGTTAGAAACTTATAAATTAAACATAACAATTCTGATGGAACCAAAAAGACTTTATGAAGAATACCAAAGACATTTTCTGCATATTTGAGGTGTAGTAGATGCATCGTATTTTCTTGCTTAAGAAATCATTATTGAAGTCCGACTTAATGTTTCAGGTGACACAAAAACGTGCCGGCTTATTCAGGTTTTGTGAATTCGTCTCCTAATAGACAGTTTAATAAAATGACCTACAGTTGTTCAAAGGAAAGAACTCAATAAATCCAAGATTTATTTGGATGGGGGAAATGGTGACATTGGGAGCGCACGAAAAACCGTAAAGCTCAGAAAGTAAGATCTGTTTATTTAAGCGATGATTCAAATAGCTCTAGGATGGATCAGGGGTCAGTTTCAGTTATTAAGAGGCACCAGCGTGGATCGAATGACTAGATCTGTACAGAAACTTTTCAATTTTGGAAATCTTGTAGAGTATGCGTAGTGCTAGCGTCGCTCTATGGCTGTGTGATGATTGAGCAAATATTTTCCAAACCTATATTGAAATTGAAACCATAAAATTCAGCTGCAAATCGGTACTTTTTACTCTTTTTATTACTACCTTAAATTTATTAGTTTGAGTGGTCATATGAATACCATTTGTAATTATTTTTAGGTTGAATCTATATATTTATACTGTACTTTCACAGTGTTAGAATTCCAATTAAATTATAATCAATAATATTAGAGGCAATTCACGTTTATCTGTGAAAATGCTTAATTATTTTAATAAAACATTTTACCAAGTAACAGTTTAGTAGAGTTTCTCAAACTTGCTTAATTGCCAAAGATTATGAGCTGTTAATGACAATTTTTCTATCATCACTAATTAGTCAGATTTGCATAATTTCTCAGATGAAATCCTATGAGAGATTTAGAGTCAGCACGTCAAGATATAAATGTTTGCGAGATAGAAATTTTATTACTTGATATAATTTCTTTGAAATTTTTCCAGATTTCGTAATATGAAATTTTCCTTTGTCTCTTTGTACTTCTTAATCCATAGAAAGAGTAAAAATAAAATCACTGCATATTAATTTGGTGTGTGTAATACCATTTTTCATTTTATTTTTAAGATCGTGTTAATTTCATTTTTTTTAAACTTTTAAGATTAATATACAACACACTTCCTCGAGTAACTTGACATTTTAATTTCGGTAATTTCATACCTAAATTGCAAATACACCCTTATCAAAGATATTAATATTCTTAAAAACTTCTGATAATAACCACAATTACTTTTTAACGCTGATATATGAAATTTCAGAATAAAGGTAACATAATTTTGTTTCATTACAAGTACTTCATTATTTGCACTAGTAACACAACAGTTAACAGTTGGAGACTGGTATGGCATCACGCACTCTTAAACACGCACATTTCATTTGTAGAGCTCACCCTCGCGGTTCAAAACACGCATATATTGCAATGTGTGTGCAGTCACACCTACAAGTTTATGTTGGACTGCGTTTACCAATCGAAAAAGAGGGAAATGGAATTACTTTCGTTAATTTATTTAGCATTAAACATAAACACCTTTAGAAATCCATGTTGTTGAAAAGTCAGTTCACTCGTATGTATGTGTTTATTCGTAAATTACTTATATGGGCATCGTAACCCATGTGAGCGTATAAATAATTACCGCCATTTAATAAATTTAGTTAACATGTTTTCTAGAATCTTTTGTTCGGAATCTTTCAAGCTAAAACGGCGATAGTCAAAAACACAGCATGTCTTTTATATGAATCTAAATATCGTGTGTAGATGTGGCACAATGCAGGGGCGGCGCAGGGGGCGACTGGAAGGGGCCCAGAGACATGTCTAAAGCTCTACGGTTAGGAGCGGACTGACACTTTATCATTAATCATGGTTCTCTCGCAGCCGGCAGTGCTGGCAGCAGCATCAACCTAAATACGGATCCGCGACCCTCACTCGTGAGAAAAATGCACCGTTCTTGATAATCAACACGGGATTTTAATTTGTTCCGATACTGAGTAGAGGGTGAATTCAAGATACGGTATAAGTAAGGTTTCTCTCCGAAACTTCTTTGCAGAATTGCTTTCAAGAAGTAATTTATTACCGTTGTAAATGACCCAAATTTTCTAAAAGGGTTGTATATTTTGCAAAACCACCAATTTTTAAGGAAATAAAATCTTTTATTCTGCACGTTTAAAGCAATATAATTTATGCGTATCTATGATAACTTCTGTACAACCGCAAAATTGTAGCTTTTAAAGAGTGTTCTATGGTAAAGAAATGTCAGTTGTATACGAGGAATCATTTCTCAACCCTAGCCTATTCTTAACCAGATAGTCATAAATTACTGACAAGGAAGTCAAGGTGCAATAGCAAGACACGCACTTGGTGGCTGCAGCAAGTATACTTTTAAGTAGGTCATCGCAGAGTTATTATTTAAAAGCTGTACAAGAACGTGATGTTTAAAGCATAGAAGCTTAAAAATGCTTTGATTCTATAAGTAAAACTCCCAGCTGCAAAATGGCTTTTATGAACTAAACACGTAATAGTTATGTGTAGGATACTAAAAGAGATTATTGCATTTCAATTTTATTTTTCCTTATTTATTTGAAAACTTTCCATATACACAATAATGAAAGGATAAATTGAAAAATTACTGGTTTGAATCGTTCATGCTCTTTTACTTCGTTATTATTATCCAGTTGTATTACTTCTCCTTAACTACTATAATTTAAACAAAAGATGTTGCATGTGGAGCTTTTATTAAACGCAATTTTGTTTAAAATTTGAATAAAATCATATCAGTAGTATTTCAATTAAATAAATCATCGTAATAAAAAACATTAAGTAGTCAGTTCAGTGTTATTACTTTATCAAGCACAGCAAATTATAAAATGGAAATTCATAACCAATGTTTTGTATTTGTAATTAGTACTTGAACATACTTTATTCGTATATCTTTAAGATTGCATTAAAATAAACTTCATAAAAATAGTTCTTTTATATATTTTCTGTTAAATATTAGTAATTAATAATCTAAATAAGAGTATTATCATTGTGGTCTTAAAAAATTATCTTTTTCTCACTTAAGAAATGAAAAGCAATGAACGATCGCCTTGAAATGCTTACGAGATATTTAAAATGTGCATCTGCGTAGCGATACAGATAAACAACCGCAAAACGACATTTTAAAACTTTTAAACAGATCTGTCTATCAATAAATGTAATGAAATACGTTCAACTTAAATAAAAAACAGAAACAATTCTAAGAACCACATTAACTTAAATTATCGAAATTATTGGTCACCGATCAGAAACCTGAAATTTGTAAGAGACTGACTCATTTGTTTCGACCACCCACTAAGGACAGTGAAATCAGAAATACAATGTTTTGAAGTAATTTCGGTCAAGTTTAATTAATTGGTTCCTTCCTTCATTTTCAAGTTTTCTATCTATTTTGATTAATAAAATTATAACTTAGAAAAACCTAAGTACCGCAAAATTTTTTATCGTAGATGAAAATTGTCTGCTAGTAAAATTACTAATTTAGACCATTCGGTTATATCAAACTAGAACAAGTTCTTTTGAGTGTTTTGCACTATAAATCTGTTATCAGTGATGACTAGTTTTCGCAGTAGGTAGACTTGGTTTTACCAAGCTCAACAAGGAGGAACAAGAAATTTTGCAAATTCTCAACGCGCTTAAACATAAATACACCCTTAATGTGTGACACCACCTACTTCGTTGTTCCTCTATTTAAGAATCAATTGTTTCCAAAACCTCTCTTTGCCCTCTTTTCACTTTACATTTAACTGCAGAGCATCGGTGTCATTCTTGTGCTTCTTTGCTCCTAACTGAGGCCCTTTAAGATAACGGACAAAACAGAAGTAGTATATGTTTAGCTACAAGCTACAACTACGAGAACCTTCGTATACATTTGCGTTGCTTAGAAAAAGTTGTCTGTGCTAAATACTACATGTATTTTGATGTTTTGCCTTGGTTAGTTAATACTTGCGTATCTAATCCTCCCTTTTAATTGTCTGCCGTAGTCACTTGATAGGCCTTCTTATGTTTTACGATCCTGTGCTATCCTTTTCACTTCTTGCCATGTTGCACCAGGAGATTTTAAGTATTCCCTCTTGTTTGTCGATAACTGAATTTTACTAACAATTTTGAGAGTTGCTCATACTAAAAATATGTGCTAAGCACTTCAGTTGCTGATTTTATATTGCCAGAAATTCTAGATCATTGTCAATTTTATTGTTTTAATTTTCCTGGTTATCTTTCTAAGGAATCTCATTTCGTTGGTCAGGAGACTGCTTTTTGTTTGTTTATGAGTTCTGTAGTTGTCACCCATAGCTTAAAGTTTGTATAAACATAACTTTAAAGGTCCTCAATTTTGCCTTTAACAACAGCTCCTATTTCCTAGTAATGTTCTCACTCCTTCCTAATAATTCCAAGGTATTTATAGCTAGAAACTTGCTGTTCAGGAAGTGTAGAAAGTAATGAGCCAACATTTACGGGTAGATTCTCGAGATTAAAATAAAAAAAATTAAAATTTAAAGAGGTCAATTAAGCCCAACCGAAAATAAGCGAAATTGCTTTTTTAAGAAGTTAAAGACATTTAAGATAAAAATTTTAATTTTATGTATATCTGGAACTCAAAAACTACTGATATAGTTTTGTTCAGATTTGGAATACTTAGGTTGCTTTTAATGATAATTCGGTATGTTAGTTTTACAACTTCTTCGGTGGATGCTGGGATCGTTTTGGGTTTTTTGAGGATGAGAGCGAATTTAGAAGTTTATTTTACATCAAAAAGGTATATTTGGTTAAAGTCGCTAAACTATATCATTCTTAGGAAAAACGCTGGAGTGAAAACAAGTCGATTGAGCTTAAACTTCCAACAACTAACTAAAATTGCTTTCTTGAGAAGTTTAAAGCTGAAAGCTATTTAGGTCTCTAAATAAGAAAGCAACTTAATGGATTTATTTTGACTCCAGCAACTCACTTTTAAACATATCGTACCATTGTTACATTATTTTTCGAACTTCCTCTGAAACACATTTAAGACTTCAGATTCGTTTTTCTCAAAAATTAACGAGCTGTTCATTTTAGTGTAAAATTGAATTACGCATCCAATCTCAGTTCGGCTAACAGTTATTATAAGCAAAAGCTGCTCAGTAAAGTACCATAGCAAGCGTCTTCTATTAGAGTCATATAAACCAACTTCATCAACTTATTTATCATAAAGTGAAACTTAGCAAGTATGCCAGATATGAACAAGATCGCATCAGTATTTTTTGAGTTATCGTAAAGAATTTTAACTTTGAAGGTCTTTGGGGTCTTAAAGAAGCAATTTGCTTATTTTAAGTTAGCTCAGTCGACTTATTTTGAATAAAAGGAATCCACCCTTAAACGTTGGGTTATTACCTTCCAGACATCCTGATCCTGTATAGTTGTATTAGCTAAGACAACATTAATACTAATCTTACAATTTATTTCTTACCATGTAATATTTATCCATTGATTTGTTTACACCTGGCCTGCTTAGTGTTTGCATGGCCTAAGATTGAAATTTCCATTTCTTATAACCTTCTTAGCCTCCTCTATCTACGTTTCTTCAGTGTTGACGTATTCTTCAGTATTACTGAGTCTAAAAAATATTAAATGCATAGATACGAACTCACTGTACCTTCTTGTCGTAATCTTGTAATTATTCTAAATTTCTCACAGATTTCGTAGACTTCTCTTATAGCTGATATTTACAAAGCAGAAATATAACGTTTTACTTTCCTAGATTATTTTCTCTGCCATTTACCTTACTGTGAATGTTAGATCTTGAGTACTTTCTCCTACTTAGAAGCCGATCTCAGTTTCTAATAATCTCTTTTTACAGTATCTTTTCATACACTTTTTCGAGAGCACTTAGGAAAGAGATCTCTCCTATATTCCAGTCGGCGCAGATAGTTTTATGTTTCCACACCTTGTTAACAGTTCTAAAACTACCTTTTTACTTTTATTGCTTGGGTACTTGAATGGTACTATCGGGTCTTAAAGTTTTGCCCAATTTTGATTTTGTAATTGTCTTTTAAAGCTCTTATCCAACAATCCCTTTAATTATATCGAGATTTATTGAGACTGTCTTTATGGTAATCTGCTCAATATTTAAAGTCTCGTAAATACTGTTCCATCTGTTTATTATCTCTCTATCTTTTGTCAGAACATTATCATTTTTTTCCTCTATACAAACTGGATATTTTTAATTGACCCATAGAAGTTTAGTAAACAGCTGGGCTACTGTAGTAATGTCATTATGATAAAGAGAGGTTATTTATAACAGGTTGTTTACGCATAAATATGCTAACGAGTTGGCCAGAAACACTTTGCTGGCACGTGCATCTCATTTCTACCTATGTAAAATATTATTTTCTTTTGCTTGGTCTTATGTATTTGTGCATTGGCAAAACAAACCCATTCCCACACCGTATAATCAAGACTTCGTATGCATCTGCGTTTGACTTGATGATATCAAATATATGTAATTTTGATGTTTGTGTTGGTTTTAAATATTAATTTACTTCAACAAATAAAGACGAAATTAATATTGTCTCTCCACAAAGGTTTCAAAATTCGTGCAAGCATTAACTATCATACCTCCAGACGATCGTTTCGTTCTTGTTTGGACTCATCAGTGAAGGATAATGAAAGTCAATGATTGCCCGCTTCATGCTGGTTATATACAAATCAACTATAACATTAGCAGTATGAAAATATTAGGGCGCCATCTAATAGAAACGCCAACAATTAGAACGAATGACACGACGAGTCAGTTCTAAATTAAAATTTTCCAAATAGGAAAATATATATCTTACATAATAAAAGGTTGTTCTAGCTTATGGTGAAGTTTATTAGTTCAATAAATAAAGACAAATATTAATATTTTCATGCTGCTAATGTTATAGTTGATTTGTATATAACCAGCATAAAGCGGGCGAGCATTGCCTTTCATTATCCTCCACCGATGAGTCCAAACAAGGACGAAACGATCGTCTGGAGGTATGATAGTCAATGCTTGCAAGAATTTTGAAACTTCATTATGGGAAGACAATATTAATTTTGTCTTTATTTATTGAACTAATAAACCCCACCATAAGCTAGAACAACCTTTTATTATATAAAAGGTATATATTTTCCTATTTACCTATTATACAATACATAATTAAATTGTATACGTAGTATATGAGAGATCTCATCAATTGCTAGTCGTCCATCCTCTCTCTTGAAGCGGATGAGCGGTGAGTTTGATGCCTAAGCAGTCACCTATACCATCAGTAGTAACAGGATTTAACTACGAAGATTGGCGGTGTGGCTCTCACTGCTGTGTACATACTATATGCTCGTTCGTAAAACACCTAAATTAAATCCTACTTATCTCTGTAAAAGGAGAAACTTTTACAGCGGTGGTTGGTAACCTAACTTTGCATGACACACAGATCGCTTGATTGGTTAGTTTCTGTATAATCTGGCAATTTCAACCAATCAAACAATCTCTGTCCAAGTTGTAATTAGGTTGCCGCTAAGGAATATCACCAGAATTGGTGGTACCATCAGAGAAACTAGAGATGAATCAAGAAAAGAAACTTACCAGTTTTGACACAATGAGAAGAGAAACAAAGATGCAGGAAATGATATTGTAGACATTGTGAATGACTTGTCTGCTTTTTTGACGATATCGATGTATTCGAACCGAATTATTTTAGAGAATTCTACAGAACCAGAGGTAATCCAGTGTTGCGTCAGTATAACTGAAGATGAAAAACTGATAACGGTGGTTCATTTCAATTACTTATTGTTACTAAAGGTTTCTAAAGGAATCCGAAGAAGTACAGTAAGAGAAGAATTGTTGGATATCTTCGGACGTGTGATGTGTATGATTTAATTGTCTTAGAGTCTCTCCTCTAGAAATGATAGAAAGATGCAGCCAAGAAAGAGGAAGGCTACAATTGAGTGCTTTAGTTGCTTTCTAGGTTTTTTACAGAAAGGGCCTATTGGAATAATTCTTGAATTATCAACTGTACCAGTGCAAGAAAGCTGTACCTATGAAAATTTCAGAAGCATATCTATTTGAGAAACTCTGCGTAAGTCATGCACTTCTATCGAGAGATGTAAATAATCTAATAAAAGTATCCTTTAAACACAAAGACACCTTCTCAGCTTGAAGCGTCCCACAATCTCTAAAAAATTTGGAAAAAATTGAGAGAAAGTTTTCGAAAAAGCAAATAGAGGCCTTGAAGATGTGGACAAGAATAAACAAGTGTTAACCTGAAATGCCCTGTAGTGTACTAGCTACAAAAAATACCCAGAAAACGTCTCTTTCTTCAACTTATCGATGGAAAGTCCTTGTAAAGATGATGATGCATGCAGTTTGTGGTGGGTCAAACCGAGAAGTTTCAGAAATACATCGAAGATGTAACACACTGTACAACATTGCCTCTATGAAGAAATTCTTGAATCTCAACTGATGCATGCAATTTGCGGTGGATCAAACCGAGAAGTTTCAGAAATACATCGAAGATGTAACGCACTGTGCAACATTGCCTCTATGAAGAAATTCTTTAATCTCAACTGCAATTGGTAAATATGGGCAGAAGAAAGGCACAATGAAAGAAATTACTTATGACAACACATTTACTTAAAAACAAGAAAAATGGAACGAAAGGTTTAGTCAAGCTTTGGAGGAAAAAATGAAATGCTCTATCTGGTAGATGAAAAGAAGATAGCAATAAAGGAGAAGAAATAAAACTATCTCGATTGCTGAAAATCAGATTAATTTTAAGAAACGTAATTGTCGAGAACAATGAATAATAAAAACTTGAAAGATAGTATAAGTTGAAGCTTTTAAAGTGTCTTTTATAGGACCAATTTACATTTAATTTACTGTTTATCCACTACTGTCGTAAGTCTTTTGCTACATACTTATATTGACGCCTAACGTGCTAAGATCTATGTTAGGTTGTGATTTGTTTTAAATGACTCTTTCGGGGTTTCTAATTTTCTAATCTGGTATTATTATCATTAACAAACTATTCAGTAGCCTACCAATCCTTAACATTATGGCTGTGGTAAAAGACTAATTAAGAGAGATTATACAAGATTTATTGCACTGTTTGGAGCCGAACCTCAGTTACGTAATATAATATAGAGCATTACAACAAGATAGGATTCCTATTGAGCTGCAAAGCTTCAGTCATAAAAACATTTCAAAATTAAATTAATCAAGGAAGTAATTGTAGTAAAAAGTATTTGCACAGAAACAAGTAAGTTTGCGCATGTTAAATGTTAAAACTACACCTAACATAATTTAGAAAATGCCTAATTAGTTCTAGCAAAAAAGCTCATTGTCAGGCAGGTTCGTTCTGCTTTTCAGAACATTTTTCGGAAAACCTTATACGTATATATAACAAGTGAGATACTATTTGCAATTTAGATTGGAGTGAAAGAGATAGCTGAGCCATTTTTCAAGTAATTACTTTTATAGGTTAAAAGTTAGTTCATTTAGTAGTGCTATACCCACACTCTCTTTAGGCTTAAAATAAAATCCTATACTTTCCACACAATTATGTACCATTAAATATAATAAAGCGTGTAATTCAACTTATTATAGGCATTGAAAGTGCTTGTTCATATCTGTGAGGGATCGAATATTGAATTTAAATCTTTTTAAACTATAAACAGTATAGAACTGGCGCTATATGCTTTAATGCTTCGGGCAGCAGTCACACATTAATCTCTGACTAGGCATCCATTAATATAATCTGTATTGGATTTTTGTTTCTTAAACTCTTAGTTTCTTTGTAGGTTTGATGAATAAGTATCTTGGAATGATGGAAATTTAATCATCTATATGTTTCTTAAATTTTTATTGACATACCTGTCTAGTTTTGGTACACATTGAGGAAATTCTAAATATTATAGTTTTATTTACCTTAACTTTAATTGATCCAATTGCAATTTATAAAAATGCCTCATTTGTTGATTAATTTTAGCTTTCGCCTTCTAACAGGGGGAAACAAATGAAGCTTATAACAATCGCATTTTTCTTTGACTGAAATACTATTTTTTACATAAAGTGGCTTCAACTCAATCACGAGAATGCTGTCCGAAATGTCTTGTTTTATTTTAGCTTTTCACGTGATTTATGTTTTGCCCGTACATCATTAGAACATAATTAATTGTGGTGCAAGATTTCAGTAAAAACCAGGTGTAAAAGCCAATCTGTAAGTTTTTACAATTTTAACAAGATCGCATTGTATATTTTTTCCCCATTTTATTCTAGTTTTACGTATTGAATGCGCCGCTGTTATAATAAACATTTTCAACAAAATGCTGATACTACTACTTTAGGGTGTATCATAAGCACGACACGCCAGTGACAGCTTCGGGCTGGATTACCACCCTCTCATCTCATCATCGCACAGTCGACGCTCTCGAGGGGAGCGGGCAAATGTGTCATGTATATAACTTGACAAGTAGATGTGTTGTTAGAAGTTTAAAACAAATATCATTTGCTATGTGTATAAGTTTTTTAATAACATTCCTATCAAATTCTAGTGTAATTGAAAATTTTAGAATTGTTTGCGTTTTGTAATAGTGATACATAAGCTGTAATTCTTTTTTTTTTATAAAACAGAATTTTCTATTTCTTCTGCGTATAATTTTCAAAATTTTAAATTTTAATTTATGGATTTAAACACTTTTAATTACATCTTATCCGACCCTCTATATCAATAAAACAAAGTATAACAAGGATTAAATTTAGAGTTAAGGAAAGAAGGGTATCAAACGCAACCCGTCTCATTATCCCCAAGTTTGTATGCAGGGCGCCATCTGATCTCTCGATAAAATATTACTTTCATTTTTCATCTTCCTTCAGCAGCCTTTCAGTTGTCAGGCAGACTTGATCATTGAGGGTATTAAAAGTTATTATTCGCTTACGGTTCAGATTTGCCATTACTTAGTTTTTAGCCAGACTTAAAGTATTTATAGTATAGTATTTACTTGGGAAACCAAAACCTGTTTGTTGATACATAACGAAGATTATGAATGAATCAATAATAGCAGATTTTGCAAAAATTGGAAGGACGTGCATTTATTACTGGTAAGAAAAGGTCACCCATATTATTAAAATCAATTCGATAACGTTATACGGAAAAACGGTTTCTAATAAACAACTATATTGTTGCAACCCTTACGCGTTAATAACAGCCGTGAGTCAGCAGAAGGAAGGCCGGCGTGGGTGCGACATCGCGGTGTCAGCTCGCGCCCAGGTGGCCGTGTCAGCTGCCGGGACGAGCGACAAACATACTCTTACCTGTGATCGCCTCATTTCAATATTGATAATTCGTGTTATGGTCAGACCACACTGTCTGATTAAGTGACAGTTGATATGAGATAGAATACCAGTTAACCGGACAAGTGTGTAGGATGTTGTATGCCTATAGGCATTGACTTAAGAATTCTGTATAATAATTTATCTATACTCTACCGAGTACTTCGTAACGTAATCTCTAGTCAGCTGTATAAATTGATGGGTTACTATTAATTTAGTAACACCAGCAATTGCTAATCTGTACAAAACAAGATTGTACCATTATGAATCGAAGATAACAACAGGATTAGTTTGTGTTCAGGGATATCGACAACATTCTGTAATGTTATTTTTGAAATTTGAGAGTTTCAATGAACTTTTGTTCAATGAAATTCACATCTTTGGTGTCAGATTTACAAATAAAAATTGGGTTTTTTGTGCAATCTATTTTTATACTCCACGTGTCAATTAGGTAGTAATTCATTTCCTTATTATCAATCAATGCTAGGAATATGATAGGAACAGCTGTTATAACTATTTATAAAATATGTAATAATGTGCAACAAAGATTTGTAAGTTGAATATAGTGTAAGTATTAATAAATAATAATTTAATTATAATTAATTTACTAAGAATATTAATAATTAATAGCATAGGTAATTACCACAAAGTCATGACCAAAATTTCTAATTTTATTGTTCATAAGTTGTGAGCTTTACGGTAACGTTAACACCTAAGTAACACTTATCCCAAGGGTATAACTTTGATGCGATAAAATGATGTATTAGAGACAGTAAATAAATTTATTTTCAGCACTTAAAACTGTCAAATTCTGTCAAACTGCAGTTTCATCTTTGTTTGTGGCTTGGTTAGCGTAACAGATAACTGGAAGGATAGTTAGTTTATTGACACTAACATTTAATTTGCATACAAAGTTTAACACATTAATCACGAATATGCATTCCAGAAATCTTGCAGTATATAGTCTTAGCATAGACTTTTGGTAATATTAAGTACAGTATTGCAAAGGCTAATAATAAGACATCTGAAACGAAACTGTATCTGATGTATAGCAAGCAGATTGGTCAGATCAAAAGTGAATACGTTGAGCTTTGCTAAGTACCTTACTAAATGTATTTATATTACGTAATTCTGTCATTATTCTCTTGGTGATTATTCTCGTCTCTTTCATGAACTCTGAGATTCGAGCCTTGGGCGAATAAAATTATGCAAGACTTGCGCTGACTTGAACTCTTCTTATTTTTGGTTGAAACCCTCGAATTTGCTTCTAATGCTATGCTTACTTGGAGTTGGAATAACTAAGTGTGTCAATTTTTCAAAAGGGAAACTTTCCTAAAAATCTTGAACTTAGAAATAGGAAATACTAGACGTTCCTGGTAAAATCTTACTACATAGGTAGTACTAAAAGTCCTGCTGACCACAAGTGAGTATTAGTTGGTCTTGAAAAGATTCCGGCGGTGCCACTGCTTCTAAACCTGTTTATAGATTCTGAAATATGAAAGAAAGTTATTCCATAAAATAATTAATGCTTGTATTTAGACAAACTAAATTTTTGATCTCAAATTTATTACAAATATATTTAGAATAATATAAAAAGCAAATTATATCTGATTCTAAATTATTCATTAGTAGCTCTCTAAATTCAAAAGACCTGCTACTACAGCAATGTCTCAATTAAGCAGAAATTGTGAACGACTAATCGTAGTAAACTTCAAAGTGTTATATTTTGGAAATTATTGATATGCGAATTCCCACTTGTTTGCAAATCTTCCATAATCTTTCCAACCCTTGCAGTGATTGCAATTTAAAAATTGAATTTGTACAGATAGAATTAGGAATTCGTCGGAATCTATATGAACCAATGCATTCTCAATTTCCTTCTATAGAGACGTGGTGCATTCGATCAGGAACAAGTTAACGGACTATTAAAAAAAGATTTTGTTTTGTACATGAAAGGAAACAAAACAACCATATATAAGTTTGATAGGTGTCAAGGCAAAAATAATCAAGAAATGATGTTGCATCTCCCCCACAATAAAAAACTCAGCCAACGGACGTACTTGAGTTAGTAAACACTGTATTTACACATACCTGCTACAAAGAGTCAGACTCAGAAAGAACTTAAATTCGTCCGCAAGCAAAATGGATGTTCGATATCAACATTATCAGATGATGCAATTTCATTAGTGTTCTCGGAAAAGTCTTTTCTTGTAGAGATAATTTTTTTTACTTTTAGAAATAATTATCTAACATGCAAATTCTAGAATAAAGGTCATTTACTATTAAAATAAATTATGAAAACTGCATTTCGTGTTTATTAATTATTATGCTTTTCTTCTAGCATAGTTATCTCCATTATTTTCGTTGGTGAGTTGAATGTTTTCTCTTTCTTTATGCTGCCAGCGTCATTTCCAGTCAAGTTTTGCTGTAATAGAAACTGACTGGAACCCACATGTACATCAACACGGTACTCAACGAATCAAATTGAACCTGAAGTAACTAGAGTACAAGCACCAATACCCACCCACCAAAAGAATATTTGAAATTCAAACTCGTTTAGATTTAAAACTAAATTATATTTATTAATGAGACTTTCTGTATAACAGTGCGCATATATGTGCTATACATACTTATCATCAAAAGTTATAAAATGTTTAGTTTTATATTTAAAAAAAAATAATTTATCGAAATGCTTATTTTGTACCAGTAAGCGATCCACCCTTTGTTTTCGATATTTATTTAATGAGAATTCCTGATTCTTTGTATTGAATATAAAGAAGGAGTACTGTTCTGATTTAACAAATAAAAATATTCACAGTGATGTTAAAACAACGACTAAATTATCTAGAACGCAAGAATTTCTCGTCTTAGCATAATCGCACGTTCCGAAAGTAATTAAAAGCTAATAATTGCCATAATTTTTATTTATTTGGAATGAATATATCATAATACTTAAGGTAGAACCAAGGACAGTAGATAACACTGAGCTAGAATAGCAGTTATTTAAGCCAGTATAATTTATTTATAAGACAATAATTCATTAGGCGGTGGGCTGTTGGAGCTGGACGCATTTAGGCATTTAGATAAATAAATATAAAAATTGGTGCAGATTATTATACAATTGCATGCTGGATCCTAGATTTTCTGAACCATATCGTATAAACTCTCCAGTTACAAAAAGTATTAATTTCATGCGGAAGTCTAAATCTGGTATTACATAAGTTATTTCCATATATTCAGGAATGTAAGGTTGAAAAATAGAAAATCGGTTGCAATTGCTCTAATAGACATTTTCTAGTACACACAATAATTTGAACAAAGTACCTACATACTGTAATTAGCGACTCATCAATATCAATGTTCTTTTTTTCATTTAATTCTCCATCTAGTAAAGATCCTTTTGTGTTTAAGGTCACCGCCTCCAATCTGATTTTGTCAGATACTACCTTCGCATCTTATGCTAGGTCAACTCGTAGATTTCTTGATAAATGAAGAACGTGAAATCTGTTGAGACATTTCTAGCCTGTTCTTTCCTCACACGTATTGGTCAAATTGGAATAAACTGAAATACCAAAAAGCAGCACTTTGTGTATATCCATTTTGCAGAAGGGTTCGCTGTGTTTTAAATCTCACTGTGGTTGGGGACTTTTTTTAATATGCATAATTACTATATCAAAGCCCAGAAACTCTTGATATGTTAATGTTAATAACAAATCAATGAATTGCACTTGAATGATAGAAAAGTCAATCATTTAAAAGTGTTGCTATATCTTTCTTTTTTCTATAATTTGTGATAATCAAACTGAACATCATTACACAGTAGATTACATGGTACATTTAAGATCGCGTGATAACTGGATACACTGACTAGTACCGGCGGATTAAACTGGCCACAATAAGATTCTTTCAAAAAGATTTCAACATCTTGGTCAATTGATCTTTACAGATTTAAAAAAAAAAGATCAAGAAAAAACGCAGCGTTGAAGAATATTTTGGCGAAAGGTAGATGACAGCCAAAATCAAAGCTGTTATAATCGGAGACGTTGCCCAAAAGAACAATGATGTTAGCATTCATTTGCTCAATTTGTTCATATTATTCCCTTCATTCCATACCTAGAACGCTGCGAGAAAAATAACCCAACATACAGTTTTGTTTATATCTCCAGAACGAAATGTCACGTTACATAGCGATACCTTTTTTTTGATAAACAAAAATTTAGAATTCCTTTTTGCATTATTATGATATACCAGTCTCTGTAAATTCACCAAAAAAAGGCTTTTTCCTGTTACACTTTTAACAGAGTCATTTTCTACGTTTGAGTGCCTTTTTGCAATTGTAAGTGAACGTAGTTGTTTCGGACCTCCGTCTAGGTGCTCGGCATTTACTGCATAGAACCTACAGTCTCACGTGGATACCTGAACTACTGGGTTTTTATCATGTTTCTCAAGCCGGACCTAGAGAAAAACCCATATTCTTGCAAAATTACAATAAACTTAGTACCGCCCATACTTTTGTTAAAATGCCAAAAGTTCTTTCAGTCTTACAGTAACTCTAAATCTAGAACTTTAAAGCTTGGGTCATAGTTAATTCATAACAAAGCTAAAACAAAACAATATTTTTAGTTAAATGAAACTAAACCAGAAAAATGCGTGTATCTGGATAAAAGTGTGGCAATTCCGTAAAAAGAATTATGAAATCTAAAACCTGCAGTTAGGTCTTTAAATATTATTTGTTACTGCTTTATATATTCAAATTAAAATTAAGAGAAGAATGAAGATTCTTTTTTAACATTTCGTGTCTTCAATTAGTAGTTTGGAAGACACCAATAACTCGGTACCCATCGTATGCTTACGAGATGTGATTCTCACATAAAATTCTTAAAAGTTGATGTTTTTTTCTTGTCGTGTAATCAAAGAAATTTTTGTCCGGAACATATACATTTGTTTGTTCCTGTTACACATCTTGGTTTGCCTCGTTGTTATTTCCAAAATATGCTAAGGTTTTGTAGAGAAAAGGTTTCAACATCCATATAATGAATCCTTTATTCTACTCTTAAGACAATCTAAAAATGGTTTTTGTTTTATCGGAAGACCTCCGTCTTTTATCGTAGTACTCGGTTTCCCATAGATTTCTATATCTCTCGTTTGCGGATAGGTGTCAGTGTTTACTTTTGTCCTGTTCCTATTCTTTTATTTCTGATTTGATCAAATTCTCTTACATCTCGATTTCGTCACCAGAAGTCTTCGTTGTTTTTTCTGTTAAATACCACTCGTTTGTCTTATGAGCAACAATACTTTTTGCAATAGTGTTCCATACAGGTTTTGTACTTTTTTTTCCAGAGCCTTATCATCAATACCCGAGAGTTACCTTTCAGTTGATAGTTTGTTTTTAATTTTTTCTTTATATCTTTGAGTTTTATAAAAATTGTGTCCAGATACTTAGGGTTCATATTTTTCTAACACTATAGAGTTTCTGTTTTCTAAATTGCTATTTTCTCTTCGTATTACCAAGTACCAATATATTTCTTTGTTAAAGTTTATCCGTAAACCCCATTGCGTGTATTTGTTAATTGGATTTTGGAAAACGTAGTTCATGCGATATACATCATGATTATTGCTTACTGTTGCTGCTTGCCACAAGGCAACCCATCATCTTACGGGAGGTTAGTTAGATGTTTCCTCTAGCCTTTGTTGATTGAACAACTTCTATCAAAGTAGTAACAGCTCTAGTTCTAGGTAGTAGCTTTTACTGGATGCTATCGGTCAGTTTACTTGGATCTTGACTTTTTAACGAAGAGGTTGCTCATTCCTTTTCTTTAAAGAGTGTAACCAAATTATTTATTAGTCTCTAAGCAAACTACTACTTCTAGATTTGTGCTGTATCCTGTTTGGAAAAAAAGCAAAATTTGCAATTTAGCGTTGCTGTATAAAACTTTTGCATGGGCAAGGTAAGTAATTAGTTTTAGAATTTGAAAGGAGTTAAAAATTGCTTGTTATCTGAAAATTTACGTAGATCAGATTATTTGATTTGCTTTTGGAGATAGTTATCTGCCAGAAGAGAAAATACTCTTTTGAAAAAAAGGTACCACTTTAATCACATATAAAGTTGTATTGACGTAAGTCTATAGGTTACCAACTTTGTAGGCTGAGAACGTCGTTATAACTAGTTGAATTAGATCAAAGGTTGGTTAAAGGGAGCAGTCTTCGAAATGGTAAGAGATGAATCTGATGATATGACTGGATACAATAAAGAAAATGTAGGATATACCCGAGACGAGAAACTTTGCAATAAATATTCTTTTTCTTGGAGATTACAAAAACGAGATTACGAAAACTTCATGAAAATGTTAGGATAGAGGCAGAATGGTTATAATCTAGCTTAGCTAACGAGTTATCATAAGTGTACCTAATAAAAGATGAAATATATGTAGTGTAGGCAGACATATTGTTCAATCAATGTTTTGTTTCTTGTTTTATTTTTTCCTTTGATTAATAATAATTGTGCAAAAGACAAATCCCACCTCTCTACCTGCTTTACTTTTCAACGACCGTGAACCAACATGACTAATAATAAACAATTACAATTAATAATTTAATTTATGTTTGTAGTTATGAATGAAAGATCTTTTACATCAAATCCTTTCAGGTCGACCAGTTAACAAATAAAACAAAGTGAGATGAAATTTCAGTGTTTGAAAAGCAATTCGTACTCTATGAAAGAACAATATTATTTCCTACCATTCAAACACGTACACTCATTTAAGTCTCTTTAGGAGTTACTGATGTGTAGGTACAATAGGCGGGATACATGTTACTGATTTCACCATTTTGTAGATACCACGGCGCTTTAGATTAAAAGATTAAATCTCTGCCTACCAATATAATATAAATGTTGCGCACAAGGAGGATTATTTCTCTGTAGATTATTATTTCTGGTAGTTGCGCAAAAAAGGAGTTTAATTAGTGTTTACTTTTAATTTAACATTCTTTAATATAACAAAAAAAAGTTTTTGTTTTAGTTTACCTTCTAATTATAAAAAAGAAGTTCGTTTTATGCTCGGTTCAGGGCAGGTAACTGCTAATTGAAAATTAAATAAGATTGACATGGGCTGTTTTTTGTAGGCAATAGGGTTCTGTACAAAACGTTACTGAAGAATATTCCTAAATAAAAACAAAATTTAAATGTTTGTTTTTTCGATTTGGATAAATTGTGATTTTCAGTAAACTGACATATCAAGTACCAAATTTGAATTCTCAGCTTTGTTGTTTTCATTAACTCTGATGAAAATAGCTCTAACCCATAAAATTATTAAAAACAAAGAAAAATTTAAATTAGGTAGACGAAAGATATAGGTGAAGGTCATTTTTCACAAATGTTTTGAATGAAATAAGAATTTTTAGTTAGTCACTAAAAATCAATATTGCAAGAAAATGATTGATTAGTGGCATGAACTCGGGTTTGAAGAAAAAAATCCGGTATTGGTTTTTACTTTAGATTTGTGGGTTAACGTATTTCTCTACGACATGTACGCATTTAGTCAATCTGTCAACTTAGCCTGTTTTTTGCGGCCAACGCATTTTTTTCAAATATCTCGGATAGTGAACTATATTTATACTACATCCAGATTTTAAATATATAAACTCAAAGTATTGTGCATCAATAAATGATGTTAGGACATCAAACAGTGGCGCGTAAGCTCATGGTACAAACGGCTAGGGTTAAAGGTGAAAATGACTAGCAGTTTTTGTTGGGTTATTGTGATAGAAGCTAAAGTAGGTATAGATACAATTTGATACGTACCGAACCGATAGAAAACTAACATGCTTTGTGAAAGAATTACATGTATTTTTACAACTAAAGGTCAGTGATACAAAAATGAAAAATATTTCAGGGTATTTTATATGCTCTTCCTTTTTAATTTAACTAATTATTACGATAATAATTAGTTACAGTATTCGATTAATTATAAGATTGGCTGTATGTGAGCGATCAATAAACGGAAGTGAAAAAAGTAGAAAATTAAATTACTTTGATTTTGTACGGGCGTTTTTAAGTACTGAAATGTTGTACAGAATAAAATCTTTCGTTCTACTGATTTACAATGATTAAGCATTGAGTAATTAATTTTTTTTTGGCGAGTATCAATTTTGTTATTAAAAATATATAGCCCGTACAGAAAAGCATGATGATATATATACGTTATTTTTATATTTGCTTTCGTAATTTGCAGTTTCAGTTTGGTTTTTTAATACTCGAACTTGATATCTTTCAAATAATAACAATCTATAAAACTGAAGTGAAGAGTGGATATAATTGGTAAATACAGAATGTAATGTCATTTTTAAAATTGCACCTCACGTAATGATTCTGGAACTAAATGCTATAGCTTATTGGTAAGTTGATTAGGTAGAAGAGTAGCTGTTACTGACCGTATTCCATAAACACGACAAACTAAGTGTAAGAAGAAATTCTTTGTATTTCTATATTATCCAATTTGTAAAGTGGCAAATATCGATAAACTAATGCCTTTTTCAGCATTATTGGAACAGAACAATAAAAGCTATGGGTGGACGTTTTCTCAACTTCATTCTACAATTTGAATCTGGATCTTTATAAAATTCAGCGGTGCTGATATATTTATTATATCGAATTGTAGCAATATCCCTTCAGCAAGCTAGCGACATAAAGCTTATATCTTTTCCCTAGTATAGAAAAGATGTCGGATTTGGATCTGTTAGCATATTATGCAAAATTCTTACAAGAGACATAGACCGATTTTGACGCAAAGAAGATGTAGAGTATCATTCTCATCATTTTTTCTTGCTCTGTAAGAATACTCGCTAATGCCATTACTCTCAGCAAAACCTGATTGACTCGATTAGAGTTAATCGCAGAACTAAACCCATCGTGCTCAAAACACCACAAGGGAAAAAATGTGTACGTTTACGTACTGATGGATTGTTGGATCATCGAAATAGACAAACACCTGTTTAACAGTAAGTAACCAAGGAGAATATACCCACATAAATAATTCTTCTAAGACTTTTTCCTATAACACGCTTTTTTAGAAAGGGGAGAATATCAAAGGTGAAGGTGTAATTCAAAAGCTTCTATTTAAGTAACTCAAAGTACTTATTACAGTTCCGGACACTATGACTGATAACAGCCCTTTCCATGAAAGATTAATTGACCATTTAGGTTCGGTCAAAAATCAACCAGTTTGTCAATACTAATAATTTTAAATTTATTTGCCATTTTTATATTTTAATTTTATGATTAGTACACTAGACTGAAAATTACTATCATTATTATTTTTTAAATTAAATTAAAAAAATCCATTAATATAATGTGTAATTATGTTTTTCAAACTTCGTTGAAATTTAAACATTTCAGTTTAAAATTAAACGGGGAGATAATCAAAATAAAATTAATTACTATCAAGTAATAAATAATGACTAGCTTTCACATCTATTAAACGTATACAATATAAAATTATATTTACAGTATTGTATAACATATATGATAAAGAAATATAATGAGGTGCCTCTTTGTAATAGTACACGTAACCATTTTACAACCAGTACCACATACTTTTTTAATGACATCAATTATTCTCGGAATTAAAAGCTTGATGAATGATGCCTACCTTTTTATTTGTATCTTTTAGAATAATCTTGATCTTTACATAATTTGCAGGTAGATAGTTTATTTAGCGGATAGCGTATATCAAAAATGATTTACTATGGTTTTACTTTTCAGTAAATTAGTTAATGTTAATTAAGAATTGTGTTCTGTGTCTTCATCATGATGAAATCTTGCTTCTGCTTATAATAATAAATAATTTTTATTTAATTCGGCTTTCTTTTTGTAACCAATATAAAGTGCTCAATCTCAGCATAAAATACAAGCTTTGTTATTTTATCACGTTAACTGAAGTTTAACAGATTAGAATGCTAGTTGTTATCGTTAATTTTTTTCTAATTACAGTTGTTTATTTAAAGTAGATTGAAATTTTAAAATATACGTATTGTTAAAAGAGAAATGTTTTGATACAGAGGGTTAATTTACTTATGATGATTATGGATATAATTTCAGTTTTTATTTGTTAGCGCCATCGTACGAGGAGAGTAGCTATTAGTAATCAAACGCTACTTGAGAGTTCTGCATGCTTTAGTTGATAGATTGCGTTTAGTTACATTATAAAAACTGATAATAGATGTCGCTACTAGAATAACAAAATTTTTAAACCCTTTGTTCTTTTTCTCAATGAGAACATTATTTATCTTATTTTTTCCTATTATAATTATCCAAATACTAGAGAGCAACCAAACTATGTAGATTATTTTAAACTCGTGGTAAGTAAATTACAGTAGACTACAATTTTTAGTTTCTGTGAGTACTTTTGTTGTGGTTTTATCAGTTATTTAGGCTTTTGCTTTCTTAATAATCTTCTTATCTCAAGCCAATGTAAATATATTAATGAAAAAGTCTGAATCCAATTCTAAAACTGGTCAATTTTAAGATAAATATTGAAAATTGTCTAGTGCTGGTGATACAAGTTCACCTATTTGATATTAAAAGAAAAACATTTACGAACATAAATTATCAATGTATTTAATACTAGGTTATAACCCGAGCTGTATGTTTTCGTGAAAGTGATAGGTACAGCGTTTAGGGAAAATGAGCAAATATAGGAAATAAAAGAATTTTGCTCCTTAGAAACTAAATGGGAAAATTTCCCTTCTTAGTGGTAGCACACTAGCATGCATAACATTGTGAAAAAAAGTATCGAACAAATTCATTATTTCGAAAACAGTTGAAATGTATGCACTTATTGTGCATTTAGAATTTTAAAATCTGGTGACAGCACTGATAAAGCTACCACAAATTTTGTAAATAGTATCCCACTGTGATTTGTCTTTTCTCTTTTCAGATATATGATACTTGCCCAGTTTTGTTCTTATGTTGCTCTAAAACTCAATGAAATGTTCAAACTCACAGTTAAATTCATATCTGTTACGTTTAACAAAACGGATCATGGCATTGAGTTGCAGCAATGGAATTTTTTGTTCTGCATTTACAAAATATCATAGAAAGAAAAGATTCAAGCTAAGTCATTTTCCACATGGTGGTGTGCAATGTATTTGATTTGCAACCTAATAGCTTAGTATAGTACGAAGGTCTGCTCAAAATTAATTTGTTTAGCAAATCGCCATCAAGCTAATCTCTACAAATACGCTTCAACACTTTCAGTGCCACAATACTTTTAACATTGTAATTACTGGTATAATGAATGAGGTTGTAAACCAAACATCAAATGAAAGCTAGTGGCAATTTGATTATGTAACCTATAGATAAAGCATTTTCTACTGATGTACAAAGAAGTTTTTTCTCAGGTAGAACTAAAGAGAGCACGCGTTTTTGCTTTGTTCAGTTTTCTGTCTGTACTTTAAGGAAACTATACATCGGCAATCTTTGCTTATTTAGAGCAACTGGACTGTCGAAACATCATATTCGAATATTGAAAATCAGACGAATTCAGTTGCTTTTTAAAGCCAAAATTTGCTTTATCGACCATTTTGTATCTTGAAAGCCACATACTGAAGTTTACCTGATAGGAGAGTAAAATGTCCCGCGTTTTACATCTTACAGCTGAAAAGTTAAGTGTTGATCACCATTATTGGAAGCTTCTGGTCTGGAAATACAGTGTGTCGAGTTTAAAATGACCTACATGGAGATATTGGAAACGGTAATGGATACAAGGTTAGTTAAATAAGGAAAAAGTTTCGTATTTATATGCTAATGAATAATCCATGGTTACATTAACAAATATCTGCCTTGTTTCAAAGGTACAGGGTGAAAACCAAAAAAGTGCATTTTCCAAAATCCTGATTTATTTATTTGTTATTAGACATAAATGTACAATATTTTTAGAAATTAAATAGGGACTAATGAGGATTTCAAAAACGACTTCAAAAAAATACTACGCCTGCTGGATTTCACGTACTCGTATCCAACTTTTGTTTTTCTTATGGGACCCATATTGGATTTTTACATTTTTGAAATCGTCATAAAAAGAGCTTTTCAATCATGTACAATATGATTATGTTTAAAGAAGAAACAGTACAAGAAAATTGAAAATTAAGATTTAACCATAGTAGGCCTTGAGGTTTCCAAATAGTAATTTGCAAAGAAATGAGTGAAAATACGAATGAAATTAATTCTAGTTAATATTAATCTAAATGTTCAAAGAAACCTCTATTCTGCAGTATGCACCTTCTACACCGATTCAAAACTGCTTCACAAGACTGTCTTAGCATCAACGGAGTAATTCTGTTTACTGCTTCAATGATTACCTGTTGTACGACATCCACTTTTTCGTACTTTCGTGAATAAATTTGAGTTTTTAGATAACTCCATACAAAAAAATCAAGAGGTTTAATATCTGGTGACCTTGCGGGCCATCTTATTGGTCCCCAATTTCCAATCCAATAGTCAGGATATTGATTATTTAAAACATTTGTAATTATTTGAGCATTGTATACATTGCTGAAGAAACATATTTTGAAGGGTTGCAAGGGGAAGCTCTGCTACATTTGTTTGTAAAAGGTGAAGGTATCTTTCAGAATTAAGGTTTTCATTAAAGAAAAACGATCCAACGATGTGACTACCAATTATACCTATCCAGACATTAAATCCCCATCTAATCTGCTGTCTCACTTACTCACTCATTTGTTTGCAAATTATTATTTAGAAACCTCAAGGCCTACTATGGTTAAATCTTAATTTTGTATTATCTCTAATAACAAATAAATAAATCAGGATTTTAAAAAATGCACTTTTTTGGTTTTCACTCTGTACCTTTGAAACGGGGCAGATATTTGTTAATGTAACCATGGATTATTCATTGGCATATAAATACGAAACTTTTTCCCCTTTTAACCAACCTTTTATCTATTGCCATTTCCAATATCCCCATGTAGGTCATTTTAAACTAGACACACTGTATAATCAAGAACTACTCAGCCTTGTAAAACATATTAGTGAAAATCAAGAAGGTATCAAATTTAAAAGAATGTACTCTACACTGGATAAAGTCTGTCCCTGGGGAGCAAAAAGCTTCTTAAAGCTCTTTTTTTGAGTATCGGTACCTTTTAACCTGTCTATCAGTGTTTGTATCCTGTGATCTAAAAAAAGAACCATCAAAGCGTAGCTTGACAGACATTCACAAGGCATGTCTGATATTAATTCAAGCAGTGGCCAACTTGCTATTTACATTACTTTGCACTTGTCAGTTTCTATGATTTTGCATTTCAATTGAATTGAAAATCTTACTTTCCTAATCACTTGATAACTTCAAATGATACACTTCAAGAACGAGCTTCTTTGTTGTGACAATATCCTTTGCTCTTAAGTCTAATACCCATAAATACCAAAAACTTGCTTTATAGCCAAAGCAACAGTTTCGAGAGCCACATTTACCTGAGTTTTGGAGAGAGCAGTTTCTAACTTGCGTCACTCCTGAAACTCATTTGATAACTGCTTTCAACGATCAAAACGCTGCCTCAGCCGTCTTATAGCAGGGAAGGTCAATTTTACCCATGGTGAAATAGACCATACCGCACTGCCCCAAAATGCAAAGCTACCTTTTACTTCTGCTTGTAGTGTAGCTACTGTGTGTTCTAGATGTTATTGTTGCAATTCTTCATCGAAGTATTTGGAATATTAAACTTTTCTTTTTCTGGACTTAAAACGAGTCATCGAAAATATTGAGTAAGTTACTCATAGTTCGCTATATCCTATAACGAAGAAATCTAAAATTGAAGACTGTGTCACACCTAACCGACTTGAGTATTTTAAATTTTTAAGACGGCCCGTTCAGCTATATTAGTGTCATTTTCTCTCCGTCTGTCTTAGTTAGTTTGAGCTTCAGAAGCGTTTCAAGTATTTTTTCACTTTGATAAATGCGTTTTCTATATAAAGAAAATTGCGATAGCTCAATGCAAAATGCCAACTCTCAAAATCCCAAAAACTCAGAGTTTACCGTCTTTTAAGTCTTCTATCATGTCTTTAACTTTTCAGCGAATTTGTACAGTTTGCGAAACTTGGAGAATAACGCAGATGTTTCAAGCCGCGTTGTCTTTACTTTTTTGTACTTCATCTTCAACGCTTTGTCTGTCAGTCTTTGGGCTATAACCAATCTGAATATTAAAAGATAAGATCAGTAACAGGTCGAACACTATCAGATTAGAGCACCCAGATATGAAGAGATTTCTCGATAAGCTTTTTCCTTATGTGATGTCCTAATGATTAGTAAAATTATACTACCCTGCAAAGCAAAAATGTCCTTACTCGAAAAATAAACAAAATCGAGTTTAAGGTATTACTGGATTCTTTACATTAAAATCTATATGTATGCCTAGCAAGTAAGCCCCAACAGGCCAATTTTCAAAATGCCCTATCTTATATAATTGTGAGAAAAGCCGAACTGCTTTACTAAGATTTTCAAAGTTTGGGCTTTCTTGCTTTGTAGGACAGTATAACAACCTTTCAATTCTGTTAGATATTCAGCATTGGTGTCTTACGCGACACATGTCCTAGCTGAAAGGATTTTATATTTTGCAGAGTCAATGTAATGAATCGATAGATATAGACTTTTATTTGTACTCTCTACTACTTCGTCAGTTGTTTTCTTTAGTAAATTGCTGTTGCTCTTGAAGGGAATTTCTATTTGGGTTCTAGATAAGCAAAGATGAAGGAAAGTATAGAAGCGTCCTCTACTAATTGAAGTACATTGAAAACAGTCTTTTAGTTACTTCTTAAAGTCGAGCATTTTGAAATCTGAATGTGAAAACTAAAGCAGTTCTTAATTTTTTAATTCTATTGTAATAATTATCTTACATTAATTCGGTTAAGGTTCGTCTTTCACAGAAATTCAGAGGACACTAAGAAGATCTTGTTTATGCTTTTTGTAAAATCCAAGATTTTCTAGTTTTCCTTTTTCAGTAAAATTGATTTCAAATTAATTTTGTAGTAAGTATAGAAGGTGAGCAATAAGCTTTATAATTTGATTCTATTAAAGTATGTGTTAATAATGGATCCTTTAAAGATCGGTTAGTACAGATGGAAACATGAACGCAAAAAGTCTTGGTCGTGATGATGAAATCTTCAAAAAATCTTTCCGTACTTACAAAGAGGCAGGTTAGATTTTGATTTAATCAACCAATGCTTGACAAGAATGTCGGCTGTTATGCTATAATAAATGTAATAGTTAGTTTACATTGAAAGAAATACTCTTCCGTTCATCATAAATTGATCTATTGATTCTCAAATTCAAAAATGTAAGGAAATAGTAAAATAGTATAACACAACTAGCAAGCTGGATAAGTTTGTTCGGGTGATTCTGCTACTGCATTTGTTATTCAACTTTTTATACTTTCAAAAGATATTTAGGTTAGTTTGAGAAATTAAAAGAACCATCAACTTGCATCAGGAACCAAAAAAAGTTAAAAAGAAGATTCTGTTGCATTTTGGAAGAACGAAGTAAGACACCAAATAAAACCAGTTTATTTTTTTCTAGCAGACCAACAACCTATCGTTGCTATTTGTGAATCTCCAGTTAAGTCTAGAGTCTCACAGTTTTACAAGTTAAACTTTAGTTTTGAAACTAATACTCTCAGTATATGGAACTGTCGTTATTCAAACTTAATTTGCTGTTTGTTTAAAGCAAACAATAAGCAGCTAATACAATAACTTCAAGTCAAATAGAATCACAAGCGTATGTAAGGAAAAGGTAGAGATTTCTTTACATAAACAAGTGTACAAGTCGTCAGATAATTTATGTATAATTACATTTGTTTATTAAATACAGAGCTTGCATACAAAGTTTTTTGTGTTTGTACGGAGTGATAAAATATTTTGCCTTAATAATTATTAAACACAGACTTTTACAGATTTTCTCCTTTGCTCTATTATATTGCTTTTAATAATTGAAGCGGTCATTGTTAAAAGGGGATATGTAACAAAAATTAAATTTCTGGTAAAGTTAAAAAAACTGCCTAACAAAAAGAAAAGGAATTTTTTATGACTTTAGTGATGGCAGTCTTTTCCTGACTTTTCTACAAATTGATTTTACCGCTCTCTGTTAGAAAAAGAAAAGAATTTACAACTGTTTTACAGCAATTTGAAATTTTGCACATACCCCTTTTTAACAATGACTGCTTCAATTAGAATTAGTTTATATTACAAAATATGTGTCAACTACAGATAACTACTACATTTATAGTAGATCTTAGACATTTACTGATACTTAATGAAAAAAATGAGTAGAATAATTAAATCAGTTACTACTATTCTAGTACAAAATTAAAAGTGAGCATCACAATAGTCAAAATGGAGTTTGATTTAAACATAAACAGATAAACAAATAATTGTAACTTAAGGCTATAGAATATTTGCGTAGTTGACAAAGCATATGAATAATTTTGACGCAGTAATATCTCATACATTTGTCACCATATTTAGTTAATTTAGTTTCAGTCGCTATACAATCCGTCAGTATAACAAGAAGAGAAAAGATCGTTTACTAAAGCAACATCCTACTAAGTGATTAATATTTTAACATTTATGAAAATATCAACAAGCCGAAAAATCTGCAAAAACAGCTCTATGGTTATAGTCTAACTGTATTTCTCCAATATAGGATAAAGGTCAAATTATTCGGTTGGCAATAAAAAAAAAGTTATGGAAGGTTTTACGAAGCTCTTAACTGTCAACTTAAATACAATCCTAAACTTTAAAGCTTCCACTGTTTATAGACGTCAAAATTAATTTTATTAGTCACTTGAGATTCCTTAGAACATTTTTTCTGTGAAGATTTACGATTAGTCAAATAATTTGAACTTTAGTGCCATAATATCATGCTCACTAATTCGACGAATGAAATAGCTTGTTGTACATGTTACAACAACAAAAATATCATTT
>VTPC01090411.1:120471-185853 GCA_011009095.1 Ignelater luminosus | reverse complement strand
TGTTTTGTGTTCTGTTGCATTTGCCTGGTTTTGAACTTTTTTCTATCTACTGAACCAAAGCTTAAATCTTGCTCCCCAACGTGGAGGTTCAGCTAATGTTTTCAAAAGTTGTTTTGTTAAGATTGACTAAACTAGATTGTGGTAGTTCTTAACTCTTTTCTTATAATCGAAATTTTATAATTTTCATTTGTCTTTTGAACCTTTGCATTGTTGGGTTCTCAATCTTTTGTCTTAAAAGTATGGTAAACCTTCCAACTGAATCCTGTTCCTCGATACATTCCTTATCTTTCGTTTGCTGGTTTTTTTTTTATCAAAGTAAGATCAATAGCAAAAGATTGTTGCTGAAATTTATTGGATGGAATTCAATATTTAATAGGTGTTACGTGGATGTCCATTACTCTTACTGTAAAAGTAAAATTATATTTGAATTAAAAAGCTACATAATAGATTTAAATAACAATTTTCGCTCCAACTTTAAACTTTAACCTTTTTTGCTGTAGATAGAATGATCGTTGTAAACACAAACTTAGTCTTTTGGTAAAAAATTTGTAGTGGTTTGAAGTAATTAAAGCTTCGATACTTGACACAAAAATACACCCTTTTACTAAACCCTTTGAAACTATCCGAATTTCATGTGTCATAGTTATGTTTTAATGATTTTGGTGATCATCGGGTAAAAGAGAAAAGTGCAGATAAAACATTGACATTGTCAATATAATTCACACAGCGTTACAGAAATTTTTGAAATTTATTAATTGCCAATTCTAATATCAAAATAAGATTTGAAGTTATTTATTATTGCTTATTACCTAGTTATTAATCATTACCTTGTCACTTCGCATAGTCGCAATATATGGTTCGTTCTATTGCTAAAAACAATCGAATGATGCAAAGTATGCTTGTGAATCAATTAAACACATTCTGTTATTCTCACAATAAGTCAGATTGTCACTGATTCTTCATATGGTTTTCTTAGAGGTTAGCGTTCACAGCCTACTAAAGATTTACATTGTGGTAGTTTTCAGGATTATTCCAAACAAAAAGCAGAAATTCTATAATTTATCTTAGATTACTTGATAATGTATAAACTAGATTTCACTAAAAGAAAACAACTTTAATTAATTGCTTCCACTGAAGAAATTGAAATACCTACTTTAAGTAAGAAATAACAGTACAAGAAATCTTAAATTTGAAATAAGAGAACCGAATCGTGGATTCAAGAAGTTGCTAAGTGGACAATTCGTGTGTGGTTCTGTATATTCTACCAACACGAGTTTATAAAGTTACACTCATTGGAAGCCGATTTTAGATAAACATCTCGTTTATCTGGCGATATCGCGTATATCGGAGCGCGTTAACACAAGTTTATAGGTGCTTCCTTCGTATGTGCAGCCAATTTACTGATTAAAATTACCTTTCGAATGGGATGTCGCCACTTGAATATCTCTTAATTTAATTATTTAGTCGACTGTGTGTATGTATACGTTTTTCTTTTCCTTATTATCGCACTGTTAAATTGAATTTAAACTTTATTACTGCAGGTACATAAAAATTTTTAAAACTATTTCGTTCGGCTAAATGAGAAGAATGCGTTAACAGTATTTTTCATTTGTGAAGAATGCAGAAGCTTTAACCATAATAGAGGTGGATGTACAGGTAACAATGTAGCGAACCCTCAAGTCATTAAAAACTTTACAACCAAAAAACACGGCTGTTAGCAATACTCTTTATGTTTGCATCCATCCGCGCATTCGGCATTAATATTGCTCGTTTGGAACAAGCATTTAAAAATATAACGACACGACAGTCTTTCGTAATTACCAAATATCGAAATTTATGACCATTTCGAAAATTTCGAAATAAATTTATATTCAAAATTGCTAATGAAAATTTTAATAACTCTATATTTTCTTTAAAAATCTTCGAGATTAATGTTTTCGTTTTTTAGAAAAAACGAAAGCACACACGATCAAGTATACCACCTGACTTCCAGACACGAAAGCTATATAATTTCAATTCTTTCTGTTCCTTTGATTGCCGCATGCATAAGTGATCAACTATAGCGGTCCAGTTTATTGTTGAATGCGAGAATTTCCAATATTACTTGAAAGTGATTTTGGTCGAATATTCTCGATCGTCTACCATATCAAAATCGTCATAATTACTGCTCGAGGCTGATATCACCGATATAATCTTATTTTGTACGTTTGATCGCATTATATACCTTTATTAGCTCGTCTCTTATATGCGTACAGAATAATTTTGTCTCAAAACGGTGTGAATTTTCAACGCTTACGCTGGCATTTATTTATTATTAACACATACACAAAAAACAAAACCACCGCTCAAAGCTAAAGGTGATGATTACAAATAATTCTACGTTCTCCAGCGAAGATTTTAATTTCACAAAAAATTAAAAACGTTATAAAGTCATCATTTTTATGAAACATTTAATAATTTCATGTCTAGCTCTCATAAACCATTTCCTAAAGAAGACAAGTAGCAAGAAAATAACGAAAATCGCCAAGAGCGCGCAAGCAACCGTTTCAGTAAGTTAGTTTGCATTGTCCGCCCACAATAATAATTTATTTTTTAACTAAGGGCGCGGATTATATTTCGAAATCATAATAATAATCGCGTGAGTATGTTTTGTGATCACGTGACATGCTTAGATTTAGTTCACTTAGTTGTGGTTGTCTTTCTCTTTCTTTTTGTCTCTTGCGTTTTAATTGGTTTGCTACAACAATACTTACATTGGTATCGAATACATTAAGCAACGAAATAATTAACTTATGATTAGTTCCGTAGGTTTCATGCTTGAATACTTTATTTAAATTGATGTTCATTTGTATTTTTCATTGCTATTTATTCCTGTGAAGCAGCAATTTAAAAGTTTTGCTGAGGTGGAACCACAGATGATAAAATTTTCTTGATTTTCTAGCATTTTAACATTCTATAGCAATCATAATACATTCACAGAACGTTGCTTATTTGTATAGACAGTTTTTCTAGAAAATGATATCCACTGCTGACGTTATATTCTTTAGAGTAGATAAGACTCTAAAAAAGCTATCTCATTATTTGTCTTGGCCTTTGGCCTTTCTTAGTGTATATTTCTTCTTGATCTACAACGCCTTTGTACAGCCGGGTTTGACTAAGCCACAGAAAACTATGTAGTCCAAAGCGATTCTTTGGTACCAGTCATGATTTGATTTAACTATCGATTGTCTAATGGGCTATGAATTTATATTAACCACACTATTATTACCTGTAGATGCGAAAATCTAATTCTATAAATTCTTTGTTTTGGTAAACAAACACAGCGTTATTCCTCAATCCTCAATTAGACCTTTGTGTGTAGCACTGGTAATCCACAAAGAAAAAAATTGTGGATCAAATCTTCGAATAAGCAAGCAGGTAATCAAAACAGTTAAATCAAAAATGGTCAAACAATCTGATTAGTTTCAATGAACTCTAATTATAGATAAACCATTTTATCAAAGCTCGAGGTTTCATAGAAGACTCCTTTCATGCTGTGAAAACTCTCGAATTGTTCTACAACACACAAAAGACTAAAATTATTTTTAAAATATCGATGCAAAAACTCAAAGACTAGATCAAAAGTTAGTTTAAAGCTTTCTTGCTTCCAGTTACGTAATAAGGTAAATTTTTGTATTTTGGTTCTATAATATCATCGATTAACTTATTAGATGTTGATAACACTGAAATATTTTATTATCTATCTATCGTGTGTGGGGCTAAGATACCAAAGCAGACGCAAAGGCATGTTATTAACATAAAACTTCCAACATTTACTTTAATAAAATAGTTAGTTGCAGTCAGTAACAAAAATTTAAAGCGATTTGCAAATGTAGAGAAAGAAGATGTAAACGTGAACGCAAAAACAAAGGTTGGGTAAACTTTTGCTATGAAATTGGATCTAAGCTAGTGCCAAATCGCCTACAAAAACATTGACGTTTTGCGATTAAACAGATTACAAATTAAGCTAGGGAAGCCTCCATCTGAAATGAGTTGAAGGAAGTAGAAAAAGCATTCATCAGAAAACATTTGGTGATCTAATAAAAGTATCTAACTTGTTAGCCACAAAACCAAATGTTGAGCAAATTGCAGTGCTGAGACATTTAAATCGGTCAACGATCAAAGGATCAAAAGAAGAAGACTGTAATGGAGTTTCTGTATTAGTTTTCAATCCAATACCTAAAGACACTTATTTCGTTGCAAAATCTTTTCTTCACTGATATTACAGGGTGTTGAAGTTGAATGTCCAAGATGCTATATCATCTTTATACCATACCATACCAATTTTTTTGCATAACCAAATCATTGTTCCTGAGAGGAGACTATTCAAGCGAAACAGTTTCAGATTAGATTAAAACTGAAGCAGGAACCAATTTATGTTAATTTACATCAACTTGATTTCTTTGAACAAGAACCAAGCTATAGTAGAGCAAAAGCTACGGTTGCTGCTATATTAGGTACATCACATATATTTAATTTTTATTAATTCACTCATATTTCATTTAAATTACATACTATTTTATTTGGTTGTCAATTACGCTTGTTTGGCTATCAAGGAAGAACTAATAAGTAACTGAAAACTTTTTTCCCAATCGCATCATCCAGTAACATTACAATACGCTAAGATCATTAGAATTAACTGCCTCTTCATTTGTATTGATCAAAAGAGCATCTTTCGTGCTAATTTCTCATTACTGCACGCTTTGTTCTTAATGAAAAAAAAAAGGAAGCCAAATGCAGGTCAAATATTGTTATAGTAAAATATATGTTGAGGGATGATTTAAAAAGAGTTTTAGACATTTTCAGTTTGTACTTGTTTCGTAGATTTACAGAAATTTCTAATAAACAACTGACCATCACAAAACTCGCCAAGAAAATCGGTGCTTTGGAACATTGCATATAGTAGAAAGGTTTAGTTTCATTGCAATAACTGAATTAGGTTCTCAAAACCTTCCTGGCTTAACGACTTTTATCAAAATCTTCGATAGATGACGTATGAGGCTTTGAGGCATGATTTCAAATAAACCAAGACAAAAGATTGTACTTCTTGCTTCTTCCAACTAACTTTTTACCAAGCTGGTTGTATGAACAAAGAACTTCTTTTATTTTTTGCTAGAATTCTGTTTCCACGCACACTTAATTGCATTTTAAATAACGCCAATTTGATAGTTTTACAAAAAGCAAGGTTTCACTACTTCATAGTACCAAAAACAATTTTTGTGCCTTTAAAGGTTTCATTCAGACAAATGCCTTTGAGGAACCGTGTGAGTTTCAAATCTCGATCATTCAAGTGTCTTTACGACAATCATCCAACATGAAATCCTTACGTACTTCAACGTTTCAAGTAAGTTGTTAATCTTCAAGAAATATTCTCAAACAGTATTTTATTAATCTTGATATTCTTAGTGGAATTTCTAGCATCATTCTGTATTTAAGTGGCCATCTTCAAATCAAACATTGATTTTGGTTTTTTCGATCTTCGCCACCGTCTTATTCTGTAGTCAACTAGATATTAAATCCCAGTAATTGAAAAAGGCCTAAACTTAAGATCAAGACAGACAGATTTTAGTTACTTTTTTAAATTAATTTAGATGAATGACTGATAACTCAATAAAAGTGTAATACTGTTTTGGCCTTTGTATTTTTTTTAATCATTCTTATGGTTATGAGATTAAAAGATTTTTCTATTCTTCTTTGGGCTTAAATATATTATCTATGTTTAGATAATCAACGGTGAAATTGAATGGCATGATACGGCAAGTCACAATTGAGTACTGGATTTATTTTATTAGTTGTTGTCCGTTCTGTGTGCTTAATAACTGCGTGGATAAATCTACAAATAAATGTACGAGTCAAGACGGGTGTAATGCAAATATAGCTCAAAAATTATTGTTGAGTCTTGGTCAAATGGCAGTTAGAAATAAATTGAAACGTTTCTGATTGCTTAAACAACCATTCAGGCACCAACCGTAAAATTGCATAATTACTACATGTTACTACTTCAGTAATCATCATTTAGTTATTTTTAGAGTTTGAAGTTAATAAACCCTCTCCCTCATGAAATTCCCTTAGCGTATCTTATTGTATGTAAGAATCGTCTACTAATACCTTCTCATCTAATTATATTTAATAAAATAAAGAAGAAACTAAATATCTCCAAGGAGGTTCAAAAGATAAAATAAAATTATTGCTCTGGTTTAGAATCCAAAAAGAGCGAATAGCTCAGCAGCATTACTGAGTACTCAAATATACATACCAAATTCCTAATTTTAAAAAAATTGATGTAAGCTTCAAATGGAGATTTTCTGCTATTTCTTCTATTTTCCTTCTTCAGAAACTAAATCTCTTCTTCTATAGATACAAAAGTACTGTATTATTGACTTGTGTGTTATATATTTCCGCTCATTAACGAATAAATTACTTTAAGATTTGCATTATATAAACCATACTTAATTGAAACACTTGCAAACTTTAATAAATTCAAAAGACTGTTTATATGAGTTACTGTTACTCATGAATTAGAAAATATGCCAGACACGAGTTAATTGTAATAGATATCCTTAAGGCATTCATTATTACGGTATGTGTATCTGAAATAAGGTAAGCATAAAAAAATACAAATACCACATTAAATAAGTTGTAAGATAGCATTCGCAAGTCCGATAAGGTGCTTTAAAATGCCTCTATATTTTTAACTCCCTTTAAAGCGTGTCTCCGTAACCATAAACGCGAGGCACGCGGGTAGATCAGTTTAAAGCAGTTCACAAGTTGGTATCTTCTGGATCTGTATCTTGGTACAGACCTCATTAGCGGGTGTCACATTTACATATAATAGAAGTACCCATATAGGGATGTAGCTTATGTGACCACTACACCTGCTACATTAACATAATTTAATTAAAACTTTTGCGCAAATGCACTCTTGCACTAAACAAATCGGAGTATTCCGAAAGTTATAAATCCTTTCGTAAGTAATCAAATTTTATCATTGGAACTCTGTTAATTCCAAAACTACTTAGTTTAAGCCTTGCATGAGTTTACTTAACATAACAACATTGCCTCTCGTAGCGGCTCCGAATTAATTGAATTATTGGACCGAAAAGAAATTAATCTTGTAATGTGCAGGGGGATTCTGTAATAACTCCCTACAGTCGACCTGTTTGCATGACCCGATGTATCCACTTTCAGGCTTTGCTAGACAGTTTTAATCCCCACAAAAATAAAATCCGTTAAGGAAGGAATCCCCAGGATTATTCTTTCCGGAAGAACACGGCTTAAAAGTTATTTTCTGGATACTTTTCGAGGTAATGCCAGGTGAAAGGGTAAGATGGTCCACTGTTTTGTTGTGTGGCATTGGAATCACATCGCTGAGGGTTATTTAGATTTCCGAATCTCAACCGAATTGGCGTTGTTGCTCTTAGTTCGAACCCTCGGGCGCTTACTTAGGCTAAAACCTACATACACGGTGGGAACGTGAACGCTAAATACTTCATTGCAGGATTTGGTTAACAGAATCGGTCCTTAAGCGGTTTACATTGTTACGATTATTTCTGTTGATTCTTATTCAAGAAGTTTTCGAGTTAAAGCATTAGAAAGGGTTGAAAAGTTAAATTCAAAAGTTTTAGGGTTTCTTTGAAATGAAGTTTAAAAGATATAATTTACTTTCGGTGGAAAGGACAATTTATGCATTCCTAGATTATAATTCGTATAGACAAACTGACATAAAAACAAAAAAAAAACGAATTTTTGTAATTTAAACACTTGAACAATAAAGGATTAGCATTCATATGTGGGTGTTCCAACAATCGATCTGTTGACATAAAATGGCGTCGTTATTTGGAGAAATATCAGAAGTTAATGCTAAGAAGAGTTAAATAGATCGATTATAGCTATATTCTAAAATTACTTTCAACTGTACGAGGTGTTTCACGAAGCGTGACATACTGACCCATTTTTTGGAATATCCTATAGATTATGTCGGTATTTTGTTACTCCTAATTTATTGTTGGTTACAACAATATTACACTACAGAGTTCTAAACTTAACCCTTTCGGAGTTATTCAATTATTTATTAGAAAGTTTTCCCGAAATATTCAACTTACTCTGGCATTAACAAGGAAAGTTTCTCAAATTTTACTCTTTAACAACCATTTGTTGTGGTGTAAAAGAGCATAGATCCAGATTTCGTTTGGTACCATATCACTTATTTGGAACGAACAGTTTTTTGTTATACCGGGTGAATATACAAATATCAATTTTTACCAGTAATATTAATTTTTATAGTGATGTGTTCTAAAATTACAATGTTGAAATGGAAGTTACCTGACAAAATCTGAGAAGTTCTAATTTCATGAATCGTTCAAAATTAATTTCTTTAAGACAAACGCTAGTATCGCTATACACCTAAACATACTTTAAATCTCATCGAAAAGTTTTCCAAAATTGAAATAGATAAGTAGGTTGGAAGGTTTCAAATTTTTTAGAAGCATAAACATATTTGCGTGCATTAAAATCTTGTGAATCTTGGTAAAGACAAAAGTAGAAGAAACGATGAGAAAATTGAATGGTCTTGATAACGAATGTCAAACTAAACCCAACTAGTAGATATTTTTGGTTAAGACAGAAAGACTGGTGCATCACTTTGTCCAGTAACTAAGCACAACATTTAGAAATGGGAAAGATTTAGATGCGGTTGCTTATAATTTGGAAAAAGCTCTTTTTGAGCAAAAAACCCTTCTTAACTCATAAGTAATCCATACGCAAACCAACGGAACTGGTTAAGAATTGATTCATAAAATTCCTTAAATTTCTTGGTTTGTCCAAAAACCAGATCTAAATTTTACATAAAGTCGATAAGGATTCCATCAAGTCGATTAAACAGCCTGACAATAGTTTTTTGGCTTTTCAATGCGTATCAAGCATTATCAGTATAACTTATTGTTTGATAAAAAATAACATTGAATATAGAAGAAACAAAGAAACGAAGTTTAGAAAATTAACAAATTTAAGTTAGATATAGAGATTTTAAAGAATCGTAAGCAAGAAGCGTGTTGCATTTAATATAAGAAAGAGGCCTTAAGGCATATTAAAGATGTCAGTCGACACAAATAGTTAGTTGTTGGGAAAATTGGCTTTTTGCAGCGTTTTTCGTTGTTCCTTAAAGTTTCGCTCCGAGCCAAGATTCTTGATCGGCCCAGAAATTTAATTGACCGAAAAAGTTCTAGGCATTCTTAAAGGAAGAATCGGCTTACCTCTAACTGATCTTTATAAGAGTCAGCTTAGTCATTTATATACTAAATTGTTTTTTGCCTCAACATGGGTAAGGCAACTGAAAAAGCACAAGAGCCAACAGCAGACTGTGTCTTACAGTAACGCTGCCGGGGGAGTTTTAAGATGGCGGTCATCCACACGAGACACCCTGATATAATTCTGAGCCACAAGCAAGACCAAGACAAGGACAAGCAGACAAGGTTCAGAACAAAATACTGGAACGCCTCCACAGTTTCCTAATGCTACATTTGCAGCAGGAATTTTCTGGGTGCACTATTCAAATGAAGAAGAACTAGTTAGGGAAGATAGTCCTGAAAATGGAACTTTTCTGGAAAGGATCGAATTTAATTCGTGTCAACTCGAAGAGCGTTCCAAAGAGACCAAAAGCGCTAATGTGTTCCAGAAGCATCACCCATAATTGAGATCGTCAAGAGTAGGTTGAGCAGGCAGAAATATGGACTGCTACAGGTTGGCATCTTACAGCCATAGAAAAGGCGACAAGGATTAAACTCTGGCCTGAATAGTTCAGATAAACCTACATCATAGCAAAGCAGAGACTTCAGTGCTATGGAAAGTGATGAGACAAAGACCTTCAAAATGCAAAATAAGGGAATTAAAGTGCTGACACTAACAGACTTATGTTCTAGCGACCTAGCAGCTGCCACAATTGAAACATTGGATGGAGAAGAGCTGAGGAATCTAACGGTTGGGTTAACCTGTTTTCCGTACAAAGAACAGAACTTTCTAACAAGGAACCTTTGTATGTAATTTATACGCAAGTTTTGACATGACAATATAGGTTGGGATATTAAGCTAAGCAGCAATGAACAGAACTCAACTTTAATGCAATTGGTTTTGCCATTTTAAGCAACAGACTGAAAGAAACTAAACTGAAAATTGTAATTCTTTTTAAGAAACTTGTAAAATTTACAAATTCCACAGTGGCCATAGTAAGGAATGGATCTCAGTGACTTACAAACTTACTAATCGGACTTCCCGAGGTTGTTTGACAAGCAAATCTCTCTCTTAGGCAACCAGGTGCTTGCAGCCTCTAAAACTGAATACACAGGGACAGAAACATAGAGAAACGACTCCACCATCACTACACACCACTTTTGGAATTGCATTGGTCAATCGATAATCTGGTTCTTTTCTACAGTCGAATTTTGCAAATGGTAGACTTTAATAATGCAATTATTAATGATTAATCATTTCTGAAATTGAACTACGTCATGATTAAGAACGATACTATGTAGATCATGCGACAGTATACAAAGCTCAAGTTTATGGTGCATGAGAGCTGATGCGTAACTCAGAAAACACTCATAGGTAAAATTTCTTTCTTTATGTATTAACTTATTTGGTCAACTCATTGGATTTTTAATTTTGAAACTGAAATTGCACATGTCAAATGTCAACACTGCGATACAAAGAATAGCTCATTAGGATATGGTGCTCATTGATTCTAAGGTTTTTAAATTGATTTTTCTAAGGTGTAGATTTGTTAAATGTCACACAATGACTAAAAAAATCAATCAAATTAGCAGAAATTGTTTTAAATGTTAGAACTTTTAATGTCTGTAGTTTACATTTTTTATTCTCTGAGAATTAGTATCTACTTATTCCTCGGTTAATACTAACAACGGAAAATATGTTTAAAAAAAGAAACAATTTATTATGCCATCTTTTGGGAGTTTGCATAAATGCAAAAAAACGCGTTATACACTTATTATTTGTCAATATTTTGTAACTTGTTTAATAATGTTTGGTTTAGAAATGAAATAACACGTTATGATTTTCACAACACTTATTGCCGTCCATCAACATCAAATTTGCTCTATCTATTTGATGATGGAAATGGAATGAACATATGGAGCAGATATCTGTGGCTTTTCGAAACGCATTTGATTTGTATAATAATACACACACGGTGGCGATTGAGTGCGCACTTATTTTATTATCAGTTAAATAAAATAACTAATCGAAATCTGTTTGCATTTCATATTTTTTATTTATCCTTTTAATTTTATCAGTTAACATGCACATTTTCCGCGAGAGAGAGCAAAACAATTTTCAAACCGCGACATACAGTATTAAATTACGAAACCAAAGAGCCATTACACAGTTCTTCAATTTCCATTTACTTGTGTGGTTTAATTCTGCAAATGCGCAATCGGGAATTGTTGAGCGTTAAATCAATGTATCCACGGCAGGTAACATACGAAAGAGATAAGAAAACAGCATTGTCAATACTCGATATACTTCACATTAAAAGCGTGCTGATGCTAATGGAAACTAACATGTCCAGATGCCAGTCGAGAGCTATTTGTCATTCACCTCGATTTTTCCCTTTTATTTTTTTGAAATTGATTTTGTGACAATAAAACGGGGAAAAGGTACTTTAAAAGCGTCAGCGTTTTATTTAAAATAAACTTAAAAGTTTTCGTTTTGCTTTTTTTTCCCCTGGTGTTTTGGATAATTCAAAAGATAATTTAAAAAACTGAATTTTTGTAACATTCATGGCTGTTAATTCAGGTGTTGCCTAATATTTCGAATTAAAATACTAAAACTACTACTTTTTTGTATATATATGAAGCGGCTTAAACAGAATATGTTAATACCGCTCAAAGTGGAACAGTACAATAATAAAAGTTTTACAATTGGTTCAATCTTACAGTTAGGAAACCTGTAAGTGATCAAAGCAATTAATTTTTTTCTTTTCATCAACATTGTTGGCAATAACAGTGACTTGAGGAATATGTGGTAATCTTACCTAATATATTTATGTAGATATATTGTATACTCACGGATCTACTGCTCATTTAAAAAATCCGTAACTGATCAAGTTTGTATGCTTTTATCAGTTGAGTTAACACTTGCCATATATGCTTGTACTATGTAGATGGGTGTGGACAATTCAACTATTTTACGTAATTTTTCTTCTAACAAAAAAAAAATAATTTGCTCGTATACAGAGAAGTAACGAACGAGATGTCTAATTTTGTTAATTTAATATCAGCTTTTGCTAATCGGATTTTTTTGGAATGCAACTGATCTTGGGCCATGACTCATGAAACTGACAATTCTAATTTATTTCTCTGTAGGTTATGCCATATTGTCTGCAAATATTAAAAGGTTTAGATATATCGGTTCAAGATTTTTTTAGATGACAGAGTTTTATTATGTTCGATATAAATATTGAGAACATAAAATTATGAAAAAGCTTAAATTGCAAAGACTGCAACACTTGCACCACAGCTTGCAATCAAAGGCAAAAAATTTTATGTTTACTAATGGCAATACTCTCCACCTATCATTATTTCTACCAAACATCAATATAATAGATTTGTTAACGTTAAGTGTCAATTCATGCTTTTTAGATAAACCAAATATATTTCTCTAATAGTTTATTAATGACTCTATACACATCTCTAATTTCATTAGGTTCATCGGCATGAAAATTTAAAGAAGGAAAACACATACAGTTAGAAAAATTACTAGTATAAAATGTGAATAATGACGGGCCTTTTGGAACTCCACCATTCCTTAAGCAGTTGTGCCTAGTTTTGATCTTGACTGTTTTACAGAAGTCTCGTTTCTGCCTCATTTGAAGTTGTGACGTATCCGTTGGTGTAGCATGCTCTGATACTGTATGTTAAAATATAAAGGTTCAAAGCTTTCCACTAGATAGTAAACCAGCAGTAACTTTCAGATAAGGTTCTCCATTTGTTTACTCTTGCTGATACCTTTACAGTTTCTCCTTTTATATTTTTATAGATTAGATTAGACTTCCAATGTGTTCTTTACGTTGCTCATTACTATTTTTGAATTTTTTTTGTAAAATTAGCTTTTTTAAATTTCCCGAAGTTTTGTTTAATTTCTGAGAAACCTTTTGGTCTGCTATATATTTTAACCTTTCAGAGAGAATAGTTGCAAACTTTCAAAGTTTAGCTTCTCTAACTTTTGAGTTTAAAAATCTAATAAAGATTTCAGTCACTTAATATACCACAGGTATGCATACAGAAACTGCCCGTTAGAAATTAAACTTAACTCATAACCAAACAAATCAACCAAGTAAAATATTGATTATTATTGATACCCTAAGATCTTTCAAAATACCACTGCCTCAGTATTCAAGGCTTTTTTTGGCTTTGTCTTCACTTTATCTTTGTGATGTTTTGCAGCTTTGGAGTAATTTGACCGCAATATGCTATAAGTTGTGAAAAATATTTTAGAAAACGAGTGAATGTTAAATTTAAAGCGAAAGTGAGTGATGTTGCAATTAGAGGTACATCACTCTATACCTAGATGGTGTTCTTACCTAAAACTAGGTTCATGACAAAAGCGTAGGTCTCAAAAACAGAAATTGTCAAATGTTAAAGTTTACTAGAGTGAGTTGTATTGAACGGTGAAAATATTTATTTTTACGAACTTCCGGGAAATTCTGCGCTTTAATTGCTTTTTATTCTGAGCCTCCCATTTCTTATCATAAACCTTCCACAACAAAACTGCCGAAGAATCTGTGGCACATTTGGTAGGTTTATCGTTTTTAGGCACGTTAAGTCACTTTTGCTGTTGGCGTAATAACACCAAGTTTGTCCAAAAGATATCAGAGTGGCGTGTGTTAAGAAAGTCAACTAATTCTGGTAGACATTTATGAGTGTAGGTTCTCTATTTAATATTTCACCCTATAGATTGCCGAAAAATTCCAGCTGCTGAAATTGCACACCACACTAATTCTCTTTGGAAGATTCTGCTTTTCTTTCAGATTTTGCATTATTTGGGCAATCATCGATATGTTAAGTGTAAAAGTCGTCATTTCTCTTAATATCTGAATTTCCTAACTTAAAATACCTAATCAATGAGTATTCGTTTAATATCATCTATATGTATATACCCTATTAGATTGTTCAAATGTTTGCAAATTTCCACTTTATGAGACACGAGACAGTGATACTAAAGTAGTTTTGTTTGCAATTCTAACTTCAAAATTTGTTATTCATGATTAATATCGAAGAGCTGAAAATTTTGTCAAAACTTCGAGAGTGGGGATTCTTCATAGACATTCCTTTGATAGGTTTTTCAGGTCCATTGATAGAAGGTTTTTGACTTCACCAACTATGAAATTTTTTCGAAGGTATGCGAAACATTTAAAAATTGCTACTTAACAGATTCAATACAATACCTTTTTTATGGGAAAAAGCTCACTTCACTGCAGTACCGAGTGTGCATCATGTAAATTTGTCAGTATAAAGTCTGCTTGTTTATATTCTCTTTTTTACTGTTTAACTCAAAAGAATTTGTTGATCCACTAACGTCTCTTATACTATAGAATACTAGCAAGAATGAGTGTTTTGCTACTATACTATGCCTACTTGCATTTCCAAACAGGCACGTTGCATATCAAGTTGAACTTTTGTAGTTGCTAACCGTTAACATGCGACTCTAACATGTCATTCTTTTGGAAAAATCTTGTACAGTTTGTAGATTACTAGAATAGTTTCAGAAACTGTCAAAAAAACCATATCAGCGCACGTCAACGAGCATTTGTTTATTGCTTTCTTATTATCGATCACCGTGGAAAAACTCTCTTCCGTTATCATCAACCGCAACCCATTGGGTTTCCGCATAATTAGATTAAATGTATAATCTATTTATGTTTTCAATCATGACATAACTTAGTGTCGAACTGTTGTTGATTGTTGTGTAATCATACTCTCTAGAATTATTATACGGTAAAACTTACGTTGCTTCCAGTTTTCCAATAACGATAGTGCTTGGAATTTTATTATTTTAAGCCACACCTGCAATTTATGAAAATGCAGTTTAATGTTTAAAGTTAGATAAACATATTTTAGAAGAGGGTCCATTAATAAACTTTGAATCAGACCCTTACCCTGGCGCTATTGGTGTATGCTTACAATTTAGAAACATGAGGAAGATAAGATGTTTTTGTCTGCACATCTTTTTTACTTCTGGATTCCAATACCATACTTTGATAACACTCTCGATTATCTTAGTTTTGGTAGAACAGCCCATACTACGGATTTGAGTCTTGACATGGGCATCAAGTCTGGTCAATTCTCCCGTTATTCCAACACTATCAACTTTTTCTTGATGAAAAAGCTTGAAGTTGTGACCTCGAGCCGGATTCTGCTGGAACAGCCCGTCACCGCCAAAAAACTGCTTCTGTTGTTGAGAAGAGTGTTCTCTGTAACACGTCAATCATCAATGTACCTTTTTGAACTTCAATAATTGTTTCGGCAAAGCATCATTTCTGGCAGTAGTTTTCCTTTTTCTTCCGCAGCGTTCTTTTCTTAACAGTGTGATGTTCATAGCAAACAAACAAAAACTCAAAATATTCCTTAGAGAGTAATTTCAGTAAAAGAAGTAACATTACTAATTTCCTTCATTGTTATTTGATTTCCATCTTTAACTCCGAATAAGAAGAAATTATTAGTTTTTGTTTATTCTTTTACTTTCTTTTAGTTTCAACTTTTCTTACCATTTTGCTGTACTAGATTGATATTTGCATTTTAGCCATTTCACCATCTAGAGACCCCATAACTGAAGAAACGCAAACGTTGCTCGAGATTTACTAATTTTTGCATCCGCAGGTTCACTTAGAGCGTAGTATAGTGGATGAATGACGTGTTTATTCCATTATTTGCTAAATGTAGTTGGACTACATTTTCGTCTTAATTAATTTTTAAAATTTGTTAAGTCTGATTGACAGAGGTATTAAAGGATTTAAGTGGATTGTACATTAGAGCTTATTAAAAATCATCAAAAGCAAAACTGAGAAAAGCTTTGTGCGAATCGATTCATGAAATAAAAAATGTTTGCAGACATTATTGTTTGTCCATCGAATTTTTACAATTTTATTTTTCTTATTGGAATTACTTAAGTCTGCTAAAGGTTTTTAATTTTTGAAACATTATAATTATAAATATCTTGGCAAAGTTTTCAAAAACAAATCCGAGAAAGTTGAATCGCATTTGACCTCGGAGAGTTTTTTTTTTTAAATAAAAACTGAAATCAGGAAAAAACGGCAAATATGATTACAGCGTAGAGTTTTGTATATTTAAGCGTTTTGATATGCTTATGATGAAGAGTGTGCAAAAGATTCTGGCTCTGTTTAAATTCAAATATTTATCAGTATGTTAATGTGTGAATTTTTTTCTCTGTTTGAAGCATAATAACAAGTCCTAATTTATTACTCAGAATTCTGTTTGAATAATGCAGCGTCAGAAAAGCTGTAAAGGACATTGGCTTAAAATTAGCTAAACAAAACATGCATCTGATCTTATAAAGAATATGTTAATTTCGCAAAAAAGATTTATTATTAAAATTTATCAGTTTGTTAGAAGTTCTTTAAAACAAATGCAAATAGGTATTATGTCTTGGATATTCGTATATTCATACTTTAAATAATAGGACGTTTTGATGTATTTTCGCGGTTTGTTAAACTTGTAATGATAAGCTTCTGGAAGTTTTTTAAATGCAAAAACGAAAAAAAAACTAGAATATTTGATAAAGGAACTTAAAGGAAAGTAACGCATATTATACAGTTAAAAAGTAGCAGTAAAGATAATGTAATTTAAATAATTTAAATTTCGGAGCCTCTAGCGCACAATAACAAAACTTTATATGACACGAGATTGCAGATACGTCGAGAAAGCAAATAAAATCATATTACATATCTTTGCTTTATGAGATGTATATCGTAACTTAGATATTCCATTTGCATATGTAACAACGCGCTCATTCCTACGATGCAAACATCTCCTTTATCGTCTGAAATATTAAAGTTTTACTTATTCGAAAAGCTTCCAGAAATAATTTATTATAACCGGAATGCAGAGAAAAAAAATCTAATTACGGCTCGAGTAGAAGAGATATCAATTACATCTAATGCCGTCATTAACTAAATTATTCATATTTAATTGGATCCACTCATCAAAAAGTTGGCGACTTCTGTTACAAATTATAAAATATTCAAAAATGTCTTGCGGCGAAGGTTCTCATTCCGTTTTAGTGTTATGGCGGGCATATTGTAGCTTTCCTCTTGTAACCGATCCTCGTTCTTAAGCAGGGAGCATTAAAGAAAACGAGATCTCGGAAAAATTGGGGTTCAGATTAGCTATTGTTCTCAGGTTTGGGGTGATAAGAGACAGGGTGAATAAAAAATCAGCTTATTGCTAATATCAGCGCCCGCAATTATAGTAACTTGCGGAATTGCTCCGCTTCCTTAAAGCTTTAAAATAAATTTTAAAACATTTTTTTCATTACTATTCCTGTTTATGGGTTTTAATTACAACGGAAACAGCAATTACTTCTTTGTTTTGGATTGTTTGAATGACTTAAAAGCTTTGGCCAAAAATGCTTTATGAATAATTTGAGGGTTACTAAATAACTCAGTTATTGTGCATTTTCCTTACAACGCTATGATACAAATAATTAATTGCTCCAAGAAATACAATATTAAGATGTTTATATTAATCGTTCGGTAATAACTCAAAAGAACCTTATAGATAGATATCAGTTGAAAAATAAAATTATGTATAGTGATTCACAACACTAAAAACGTCAATAGATGGATAAAGGTTTTAAGAGTATGAAAATCATTTATAGAAAAGGGCAGTGCTTATGGTCCTTGTTGGCAAATGGACTGGGTTCAATAAAGTTTTCTGAAATCAAAGACTTTCTTGGTTTCCAAAACATTATTCCAAAATCATACTAGGTATATATTATATACATCAAAATCTCTTTTTGATAGTTGGTTACTAATAATGCAATACTCTATCGGTTATGTTGACGCAGAATCTATCAATACATTATCAGAATGTCTTTTTTGGCACGTTCTTTGATTTTAAATGTCAAATCAAATTTATTATATTTCACCAGATTTGATTATTATTTCCAACTGGTAATAGAACGGTAATAGCGTAGAATGCCAAATCCATGAAATTTGCAAAAATGATGTTAATGGTACAGGCTTCATACCTTCAAAAGTATTGTTATTTTGTATCTTTAAGTCTTGTTCTAGAGACTCTTTGAGGTTTAAAAGTTAAAGCTCATAGTCTTTAATAGAGTAACATTCTTTTTTGTTATGTTCATTCTAAATTAAAGCATTTGGTCTGTTTATTAGATTACTAATTTTTTAAAATAAAATTGAGCATTTTGTATTGGATTACTCTTGGTGATCTATCATCCACGAATTTTAGTGCGTGCTGCAATATTCTTTGTCTTTGATACTAGTTAGTTTATGAACAAAGTTTCATCATCTCTGACAACCTCTGCTTTGTTTCTTTAACCTGTAGAAGATAGTTCAGATTAGCGAAAAGCAAAACTTTTTACTGACAATCCATCTCTAATTTCACCTATAACACTCTTTGCTCTAGAATGCAATTTTCTTAAACACCCCAAGTCATTTTTTAAGTTTTGGAAAAAAACGTTTTTGTCAATACCGTATGGAGTAAACCAAACTATAGTTGCTGAAACGTGTAAACTGCTCATACATTCAACTACTACTAAAAACACTTTAATTTAGAAAAACAGCTCAAAATACATTTTCAGAAAAACAACACTTTTACTGTGGAAATTTCACACTCCTGTGCATTTTCCCTACCTTTCCTCGGTTTTTGCAGAGGAGATTTGATCAAAATGAAAATGCATGCTATGCAAACCAATTGGCCATTGATGTATTCCGATGCGTTCGCACATGCAGGGTTGAACGATTGATGAATAGAATAGTGAAGTTTAGATATAGGAAATGACATTCGTCTTTTAAGAGATTCTTCATATGGTTAACTGCCTAAATTTTGCCGAATCCATTATAACCTTAAATAGTAAATAATTTTCAGAATGTAATGTAAGTGTAAAGAAATTCTAGAATTTATTTGATGTTTGGAGTTACCGTTTGAGTATAAAAGGGCCACACGTAAGTTTCTAGTAAGTCAAACCTTCCATTCCATTACTCTTCCTACTTTTGATAGTCAGCGTAAGTTCCATTGTCTTTAGATTTTGACTTATCCTAATGCGAATACATAAATAATACGAATGAAAGCAGGGAACGCTTCGCATTTGCTCCTGCATTTCAAATTCTAAATGTTTAGTAAAGGCCAAAGCATGCGTTTCGCACACAATAGATAAGGAACAAGCACAGGTTATGATTTTTGATGTAACATGCATGACATCTATTTCTTAGTGTTAAGTCAAATGCTCTGTATATTTTATAATGATTAGATTAAGTCACTTTTATTAGTACAGTGTAACTTCTATACAATTTTCTTCAAATAATTATTTAAAAATATCTTCGGGAAGCACTGAAGTCTTTCAATACGCTTCTATAATATGCAATTTAATAATTGAAAAATCTTATTTGTTCAATAATATTGCTAACTGGATTTCACGCATTTTAAATAAGAGACTTGTCAGTGATACCCTTTCATATTATTTTTCGACACTCACCTGTAAGTTATTGGAGACAAAGACCGATGTTTGTGCCAAATAGTTACATAGGATCTTACAGTAGAAATATAAGTTGGAATGATGGAATCAGTTTTACTTACTCTTTAAATTGCGGCATAGTATACCACTTTTTGTATTTAATTTAAATTTACCTGAAGCTCATCCGATGTGAGTATTTAAAGCATTAGGTCAGCAATTCGTTTGGTTTGTTTATGTCGACTTGAATGAAGATTATATTGTTTGATTGATATGTGAACCGTACTATGTAATTAATTGTAAAATATCAAAACAAATTCTTACGCAAGAGAAAGAGTTAGGTGCTTGACCATTGAATCGCTTCACTACTTACTGATGGACACATAATGTGAATCCTAACCAGATGATTTCCTGCTTGTACTTACCTTCATAGTTACTTAACATTTAATGATTAAATTATTTAGGACGCGAAATCTTGGAAGTTTCTTTTTGTAGAAAAAGAGGGATTTCTGTAGTATATTTTAAGGTGCATTTCAAAATATTCTCATTGCCAATACTGAATGAGAATAATACCCACAAACGTAAAAATGTTTAAACTCCCTTATTCTCACGGATTAGAATAAATTCTCGGTTTGCTTTTTTTCATGGCAGTGCGAAAATAATATTTTTCTTTCATCGACTTTGCGAGACAAGGAAATGGAATCTCTCAAGCGTCCTGTTAAATATTGCCTGTTTTAAAAGGGGATATCTAGATGGAGAAACAGGCTGGTCCATTTTATACCTGTGTAAATTTCATTTTAATGGAATAATCGTTTGTGTAAATATTTGAATGTTTTTTTGATATTGAAATACGGATCTTTTCTTATTCGAAGCTTGTATGCATAGCATTCGCTTAAATTTAATCAAAAAATTATGAAACATCATCGGGAAGTTGTTTATTTTACAGAGTATACACACCAAATTCGTTTAGCTTTAAAAAGGAATTTTTTAAGAGAAAAAATTCCTCTTTCAAATAAAATGATAAACATTCCCTCCCCTTTCTATACTACAAACTTTAAAACATGTCTTATTAATCTCGCAGAAATTTCTTTGTAGTATAGGTCAATCGGAGCCATACACTTAACATTTCAAACGCTCGACAGGATAACTTAAAGGGCAGATATCGACGAAGAAGTGTGCGAGAATCGGGTCCGTGTCTACAAGCTCACAAAGAGCTTTACGTGGTACTTATACACTTTATGGGTCCGATAGCGTTGGAAGTTATTCGCTGTTTGAGCAGCCTCTCCGGGTCAACGCGGTCACTAAACAATCGTAAATGATAGCTTGGGATTAATACAAAAATCGGGAAAGCTACCATAAATCCTCTATGCGGTGTTTATTTATCTAACATTCGATTAAAAGCGCAATGTTATTAATAATTTATAGTAGAAATTATTTTTATTCCGTATTTTATTTTTCAAAACCACTCGAACTATCATTAGTTGAGTGTTTGCAACGAAACGATCAGATAGTTCAATTGGTTGTAGCAAATTATCCTAACGTTATTAAATAAGTGATTGGATTTTATTACTTATTCGAGATCTGATATATGTATTTATTATGTATGTGTGTGTATAGGAAAATTATACCTTAAATGATTAACGGATTTTGACTTTTTCATGCCTTATTAAGAGTAAAATAATTATTGGAAATTAGAAATCGTTCTAGGAAATCAATCTTTTACCGTTTTGATTTATTAGTCTACATAATTCATCTTAATATTTCTTACTTATTATTTACAATTATTTTTGCAATTATTTTATTTATAAAGGTATAATTATGTTACTATAACAGTAACGCACATACTAATTACAACATTTCTTGCGACTTCGGGCCATTTGTTAGAGAATTTCTAAATATTTTAGTAGCGAGTATCACTATCGTTTTGCAACCTGGTTTGGGTAAGAGATTTTAACACGTAAATTCTATGGTCCGTCTAATATGAAACGCACTGTATAATTATGTAAAAAAATTTTCAGTAATACACTTCGCAATTTTGTTTTTATTAACTGTATAATGGAAAGATCTTCTGATCTTCTCTGTCTCTTATATTCAGATTTGCTTGTTGATTTTAAACAAATTGACCTTCATGTTACTTCACATATCATCCCAGTGTTTTTTTTAATAAATTTGTTTCCTCATCTTTCTGTTGACTGATATTCTTTACTGAATTGCAAGTTCATAAATACCTACATATTTAAATTGTAATGAACTTTCCAAAATTAGATTAGAGTCGATTGTTATAATTCCATATCTTGTTGTGTAGTAGAACTGTTTGCCCTATTTTTGCAAATAGATGTGAAAAACTTATAGTTTTGGAAAGACTAAATAAGATAGTAAACTTTTGTTTTCACTATTGGATTTACCTTGAAAAATCAGATTGCAAGTACCAGACTAATCTCTTTCTGTGTATACTAGCAAGCGAGATAAACCCATTTTCCATTGAACCTTGTTCACCCTATGTACTACCGAGCAAAATAGAGTACGCAGCGTCTGTTGAGCTCAGTTGTTAAGTAAGATTTATAGACAGATTTGTAAAAATCAGTGGTAGGGAACCTCAAGAGAATCATGCATTTTAACATTCTTCTAGTCTCTTAAGTACTGACTATAGCAAATTTATTTCCGAACAAAATGATTGCAGTTGTGGTAGTATCCAATGTTTTTTGTCTAGAGCTCTTAAAACCACATACTGAAGGCAAAAGTTTATTGACTGATTATTCCTTACGATCAGCAGTAAACCTGTAGATTTAGTCAAACATTATAAAAGTCGCAAAAGAATCAAAATAATTGCACTTACAGGGTTATGCTCTTACGGGTTCAAAAATCTGCAATATTCCAAAAAATCATTTTAAAAATAAAGATCACTACAGTCAAAATTCGAGTTGGCTTGTGGAGTATATCTTTTGGGACGTACCTAACCAGATACCATGCAATGGATCAAAGCTAAAATGTGAACAAATGACAGCTAAATCTTATAATACAATGTACTGGATTCTGTTAATTTCAGTTTTTTCTAATGCCCCATTTCATCTAATAATTTGATTTTTCTTAATTTTAAAGTTGTGTCCCAACTGTTACCTAGCTTTCAAAAATCGCAGATAGACTGAATTTGTTCTTGGATACAGTTGGTATAGATAGAAGGAACTGTTCATAATAGAAAAGTTGTAAGGACTTTAGTTTTTGTACTGTTCTATACCTTATTTTATCTAGCCAAATTCAAGTAGGACCAAAATCTAAAATCTCAATCTTTTTCCAAATCGAGAAATAAGTGATTTGATGTTGTCAACATATAGAAACCAAGATATTAATAAAATCTCAGATCAGGTTGGTCAAGTCTGATCCTGCTTATAGGCATACGTTAGGGATGGTCCTTGAGAGATATCAAAACTCTATTTGGTATATTCATTCGTATAGTGTTTGTAGGCACAGCAACCATAATATATTCCGTTGGTTGTACTAGATAGCATTGAAAGTCCTAACCGGACACAAAAGTTGATCATTACACAGTAAAATAAAAAAAAATATTTAAAATCGTCCAAATGACTTGAGATCTTTCAGTGCCGCGTGATGTCCTGTTGGATGAAAACATAAAGTCCTATCTGCATTCCGGAGGTATGAGGTGACTATCGTTCCATCGCCAATATAATATTCACATTGGACTAGAAAGAAATTCTGAAGTTCTTAAAGCCTCTGCTTCCCTCAGGAAGCTGTTATAAAATGAACCCTTTTTAACAGCACATTCTAAGTTCGATTGTATTCCCTAGGCTGTTAAGACTCAAAATTGAACGGTTTATTATGTATCTCAGGAACTACACGTCATATCGACATGGGCCTTTTTGAGTTATATAGCCTATAGTACTAGGTATAATATGAGGGCCGTTCGGGAGATCTTCATTTGTTTTTTTAAGTTTGTATTAGAGAAGAATCCATTTTATTGTCTGCATAGACATTCAGAGTCAAGCGTCAGGGTAGGTTAATTGATATACCAATATACGTACCCCATTAACTGATACTAATTATTTACATGGACAACATTTTTGAACTAACAATTGGAAAAGAGCATAAAATAGACTCTAATGGAGAACAGTTGTTTCCAGAAGCTGACAAAAGAAAATAAAGACTGAAACCAAATCATTCAAGATTTTATTTTCTCTATTATCATCCAGTTTCGTCTCATTTATACTCTTGATATAAATACTCTATCAATAACAAACTGAATGCGGAAGTTTACGTTTAACGTTTTTATTTTATATACATTTTTCCCGACCCATACGGTAGTTCTTGTGAACATTTAAATTAACTCTGACTCAGTGAATGAAGATATGAAAACATGAATGAAACCATATTTACATAATATATTTACTTTAAAGTTTCTGATTTTAAATAACTTCCACAGGTCTAAAAATAGAAATTGTTGATTAAAATAATTCCAAAGTCGATTATAACTTAAGAGTTAGATTCGCCTACTCGAGATTTATCTAAAGACAAAATCCACTCATTGGTACAGAATTTGCCTTGAAAACAGGACTTTCATTGTGTAAAAAAATAATTTAAACCCTCGCTCGAAAACTGTCATGTCTTGACTTTATCACCTGGCAAATTGCCACTTACCCACTTATTCCCTACAGGCTTTAATTGTAACACAAATTAATCCAAGTCGATTTATTGCACAGATTTTTGACCTCTTGCTCCATGATATTGTTTTTAGTAATGAACAAAAGCGTTTTTCGATATATTTTGAGACAACTTGGTCTGGGTGGTACTATAAAATCTACTATAACTTGACTTTAATCAAATTTAAAGCATCATCATCATCATTGTTGTTTCATTTATTAAAATTCATAATTGAATGTAAGATTAATTAAATGTTAATGTTTATAATTAAATTATTCATAATCATGTTCTTGTTTAAGATTAAAAAAATTGAATCAAAATAAACAGGTGGTTGATTCGAAAATAACTGTAAACCATAATCGTATAAATAATAATTTGAGGCTATTTCGTTTACAAAAGCCGCCTAAAGGTTTTAGAAATAATATCGACTATCTATTTTAACGATTATTTTTCAAACTAAACTCCCAATTATAATAACCATATAATTATGTATTAAATTGATTTAACTTAATTGAATCAAAATATAAAATCGAATATTCGTGGATCATAAAGCATCTTGCAAGCTTTTAAAATGGAGTCTTTTAAAAGTCGAATATAACTTTATGGTAATAAGGAAAATTATGAGGATATTTCAGAAATATTCATGGGCATTTACAGTTCTAAGAAAAAGATGATGGTCGTGTAATATGCAATTCCATTTTTATTTTGCCTCGGTGCATGTTTTAGACCAATGTGTATTAATTAAACTATTATGTTGTCTTTACAAATCGCCTATAATGATACAGCTGTGGTTCATAACTCATGAGGCAATGTGCATGCGAGTTAATAAGCAACCTACGTTTCCTGTTTGTCATTGATCAATTTCGATTGAACGTTTCGTATGTCGAATAAATTTATTTAATATTAGGTCAAGCACGCAAAACTCCGCGAAATTGCTATTAATGTAAACGTAACTATAATTGCGAGCGGTAATAATTTGCTTGTCAATTTCATAAATTAATGAAGAACGCAATTAAATTAATTTAAATTTTACTTTCCCCAATAAATCATAACCATCCATCGATGTTTCGATTTGCTTCAATTGAGAGCTGCCAATGGAGATTACTCGGTTATTAAGGTTCAAAGTTGGAAATATTGAAAACAAAATTAAACAACAAACTTAAAACTAACCGCTATTGTCTTTATTAAAACTCATCTTAAAGGCTCATAAAAAGTTAATAGCGATCAATAAATTGCCTTTCCATATCAGACATGAACGCCGACATTGCCTTATTACAAAACGGCCTGAATTTTAATACCCCCCTGAACAGTAAAAAAGTTCTTAAAGGCATGTGCACATTTGCAAATCAGTGCGTTAAAAAAGGATAGAATAATGATCGCATTCAATTAAAATCTGAACTGCTGAATAATATGGAGCTTTGCTGCAGCATAATAATATTCGACCATAAATAATCAATATTATTACGTAGATCAAGTATTCAGGCAAACAGTTTGCAAGGTTAATGAATATGTGGTTTTGCTTCCCTACTACTACTGCTCTACTGTTTCATGGAAAAGGTCGCCGTTTTCTTCGTAGAAATAAAATTAGGAATATACCTAAAACGTAATGAACAAGGTGAAATGTTTAGTTTTTTGTTGCATGAAATTATCTTATCATAACCCAACCTAACAAGTAACTTCAAACTTATTAAGTTATACAAGAAGTACTCAGGTTCCATCAAACAACAGATTTTGCAATTTGAACGTACAGAAACCATCTTAGCAAGTCTTGTAACCGGGAAATTGGCCCATTTTCGTGTGTTGTTTACTTCTTTAAATTTCCCTTTCACACTAGTCTGCTCCACTTAGTAATACGAAAATAGCTCTAAGCCACTAATGATGGATGTAGTCATTCTCGCTGATATATTTAATTTTCTCTTTTCATCAGGTAGGAAATGTGTTATTTTATCATTTTGCTACTACATTTAGCCGAACAAAAGTTGCTGTAAAATGTACCGTTTCCGAGTAAAATTGAATTAATTAACGGGAGTGATACCTTGCAAGTTTATACATACTTATTTTTTTACACCTTAATTATAAAACCCAATTCACCAAGTTTCAAATGTTTGGCTTATGCTTATCAAAGTTTTAAGTTTGTCTGGAGCAGCATCAGCGCTAACACCGACCCTGGTTAAGGATCGCTACCATTGGTTTGATGTCTAATGATGTTGCTGTTTAAGATTAAACAGTTAATTTTGAAAATAATTGCTATATAAAGTTTCCGGATTCTTTTGGCCACTGCATCGAGTGTTTAATCTATTGACTTCTGTTTTAGTATTCTATCATTCTGTTAGTACTTCAAATTTTCTATTATAATTTTTTTTTACTTGGTTAATGATTATTCTACTCTTAGAAATCTGATACTGATACCTGTTTTTTTGTTGTTGCGCTTATTACACACTTTAGGCATATAACCTTGATAAATTCAATAATAATTTTACACCTAAGTCTTGTATTTTCAATTCTGTAATGGTATCAATTCCTTCCTTCAGTTTATTAATTTTTTTTCAGTTATTGTCTCAACTGCTGTTGTCTAAATGGCAGACATTTCCGTTTGATATTGAAGTGTTGGTTCAAATATTATATTATGGTGCAAGTGCAATTTTATTTTGCATTTACCGTATGTCAAAGGCTTCTTTCACGATTTTTGTGAAAAAATACTCCTAATTCAATATAATTTTCTACTGTTTGTGCACTTCAATCAAAGAAATTCCTTTCGCTCTTCATACGTTGCTGAGAAGCCATTACTTTGTGGTGACGCGGTAGTTACTATTTATAGCTACACATAAAGCAGAAAAAATGTACTGTACATGATACACTAGCTCTTAGTTCTATCTTGGTCGGCCAATTGTAACTTCTTATACCAAAATTCTAACTTGATCAATTTCTTTCGTTATTTTACAGCTTCTTGGTCTGTTGGCAATTCGACACTTTAAGGATCAAAACCAGTCCAAATTATTTACACATCATCAGACATCTTATACAAACAAAGGTTGGCTTTTTCATAGGCCAATTAATGTTTTGTTTATATGGTTGCCCACTGTATATTATGAGCCGAATTAGTCTCTATAGGAATTCATCTTTGGATGATCAGTTTTTCAATTATTAGATTACAATAGTCAAAAAACCAAAAAATAGTTTTCCACTAGTTTTTCATCAGTTGCTTGCTTTTTCTTAAACGTTCTGAGGTTTTTAAATTTCTAAACTTGAAGATCTTTAGTTTCTCTATTTCAGTAAATCTTGACTAACACTTAGTCCAAACGTACAGTAATTATAGGAATTATTTACCTGAAACAACAAATTCTTAAACTGTAACGGATGCAGTAAATTGAATTAACTTTTAGATAGAAAACGATCATGGAAAGATTGAAGCAAATATTATTTAGCAGCCCTATTCAAATCAAGAAATTCCTTGAGGAAACTGAAACAATGAGCATTTAATCCCTGTAAGGTATCTAAGTTTAAATCTAAAATATTGTAGAGTTTTTACTGAGACGTGTATAAGGCCCAAAACCTATACAACAAAGGTTTGAGTTTGATGCCTAGATCAACATTTGTTTCTATGTAGTTACCGATTCTGCACTAGTTTCGATTTTTTAAAATTTTCCTGAACCTCTAATGGCGTTTTTTGGGATTACATCCCGAAGAATTTTTGTAGAGCGTAGATCGGGTTATTCACTGCTTCTACAAACAACTTCTATTAAGTGCCTCAAACAAAGGCGCTATAAAACGTGATACTGATTCAATTGGAAAAAATGATGAAGATGGAAATTGGTCAAACAAGACTCTATAGTTTGTGTCATCAGATGCGACTTGCATTAAACTCTAAAGAAGGTTCCATTCTATAACGATTTTGATAATATTGGAAATTTTTGCTCGCTTTGGAATTTTGCACAATAGTTTTTGAGTGGTAACTTGCTAATCGAGAATTTGTCCCAGACATGCTAAATCTCACCTTTTCATTTCTTTTCTACGTCTCTCTATGAATTTGGGTTTTGTTTAAATTTAAAATTCTGCTATCGCCGTCATAAAAATAAGACTTGTTTTGGTGTGGTTGCACATATAACCTCTATGAACATGAACACCACAAGATCTTTACCCCATCCATCCCAAACGCACGTCTATGTCACCAACCTCAGCTTTGGGTAACTTAAAACTATGGGGGAATCCCCCAATTCAAACAGTTTTTTTTGTCCATACCTCTATCTTTTTACTTGGGAGTGCGCGAAAATTCATGGTTTATATTGAGTCTCAGTGGGATCATATACTCAGAAACCAATAAAATCGACCTAGTAGTTCTTGAATGGCTAGGAAATGAGTGCCATTTGTAACTCTGCAATACGTCGATTCTTTTAACTTAAGTGAAAATAATCGAATTACTCCAAAATAAAAAGTGCCAACATATATGTCTCGATTGCGATAGATTCCACTGGAAAGAAATAAATGAAATAGGATAACAAATTCATATCAGTACAACCTGTTCTTATGTCCTAGGAACTGTTTAGTACTTATTTTGTTTAAGTCTATGTTAATCTATTTCTTGGTCTTTGATCTGCAAAAATATGATATCTCATCGCATATTCACAGAAATAAACCCTTTTGATTGCTTGTAGCTTTTCCTAAAGCTAGTAATGTAACGTGGTCCTAACAACGCATTATTAGTAATAAAGCTAGCAAGCTGTTCGTCAGTTGTGACCATTTTGTGAGGATAGACAACTTTTGGTGTTCCACAATTTTAACTTTAACTTCGACAACACATCCTATTAAATGTAGCAACAAAGTAAAGTTGTCAGATCAAAGCCAAATGCATCAACTCCAACACTTGTGATATCAAGATTTATCAAGAGTCTTTAGGAGGTTGCAAGTCAAATTCGACTTTAAAGAAGATAAAAACATTATCGTTTTTAGCGAGTACCTAGTAAGCTGCGGATTGTTTCAAAAAAAAAACAAAAACAACAATAAATTGACCTCTAAAATATGCAACTTTCTTTTAATTTAACCTAACTTTTTATCTATTAAATGTAAGTTGTCTTTATCACCCTGTATATCAGCAACTATATTTTGTATTAAAACAATGATAGACTTTAAATGAATTTCTTAACTGAAGTATTTTTGATAGTACGCTAAAAGCAATTAACTAAATGTCACGTTACATGTATAGTCACGATTCAATAAATTAGAATTCTTAGAATTTCCTCGAAAAGGAAAACGTTTGCTGTTAGTGAAAACTAATTTATTTATAAATTAAGAAAATTTACCAAAATAACTGTTAATCTAATTTTAGATTATATAAAAATAGTGGTATAAATTGACACAAATTGACTTTTGAAGGTTTTCATTGAAATAGTTAAGGGTACAATCTCACATGGGATCAATGAGCGAGCTAAAACGTAGCACGAGGGATTCTTTAATCCAAATGGCCCCCGCGTAGCGGCTGTCAGGTGTACTGATTTATATAGATATAATTACATCTCCCCAGATCGGTATGAAGACGTTCTTAATAGAAAGAAATTGATTCATTGCAGCCACCATTTCGGATACAAATTCACTGACTGCTTTCTTCCGCTACGTTGGGATGAATGTAAACCATTTATCATCCGCATTTTGCGGTTGATAAAGATTTAGGTACATTTTCTTCCTTTTCAGCTGGGCTAATTCGAATGAAGGCTGCGGGGAAATTTTACATTATCATTCTTTCATTATTTATTTTCTTTTCATCAATTTTCTCGCAGTTGTTTTTCGCGCAACTTTAGGCTGATGTTGATGATGTCAAGGAAATCGATTCCATTTTACTCGTCCCCTTTGAAAAAACGTAACACCCCCCCCCCCCTTCTGCCACAACAACTGTTTTCTATGAATAAAATTAAAAATCGATGGATTTTTAACATAAATACCAACACAAGTGCAGATGTATCGCTTTTAAGAGATTATAATCGACCACATTTCGTAGCAGATGTTTCATAACTGGTAATTTTATGTTATTCGGTTGTAAGTACCTACTTATTAAATTTACCTGAATTGGTGCGACCAATGATTTCATAGGCTATCATGCCTGGTTTAACGCCACTAAACGCTTTATACTTCAGGTTAGATCAATACTTTAGATAGACGTCTAATAGGAATCCGATTATTATTAATTTGGGATTAAAATAAAAAAAAAGGAACAGAAAAAACATTTTTATACACTTAAAGCTTTTAAAAGCCGTTAAATTACAAAGTAGAAGTAGTAATAATAATGATACGATTGTATATGTAAATAATACATTCTTTTGTTTTTAGCGGAACTCAAGATGGACGTACTCAGGGAAAGAGAAGTGAAAGACAGTCTGGAAAGACAACTTGCCGATGAACAAAAAATCAGAGGTAAGTGATCCTTGTTATTTTCTTTGTTTGGCATTAATATCCAGACGATATTGTTATTGTTACATTGTTCTTCGACATTTATTGTTTTATAGTCATTATTGTTTTAACATAAAAAACACTTTAGTAATTTATAAGTGGTTACATTATATGAGTAATAACTGTCTAGTTAAGACATTGAGCGCTAACGTTACATGTAGTTAATAAACACCGCCGAGATTTTTCGAAAATTAACAGTTTTTATTGTTTCTTCACAGTTATTTTGACGACTGTTGCACTTGTGAGTTTCAAATCAAAATTCTCTTCTTACTTAAAAAACAAATGAATAGTAATGATGATTTAAATTAAATTAACTGAATCAATACTATGTCGTGTAAACAAGTTTTTTGTAAGAAAACGCTCAGGTAATATTAAATATAGAATCGATTGAATTAAATTAGATTGAATTAAGTTATTACAATAATCAACCCGAGAAAACGTGACAGGGCTACGATAAAAACAAGGGAAACGGGAAGTTCAGTTTTAGATGTTTAAAAAATCCTTTCGGATTTTATAGATAAATTCAAGTTTTAGTTGAAATTATGCAAGAAACTTAGTAAGAAGCTGATGTAGGTAAACTGTTTTAAATGAGTTTAAACCAAAACCAAAACTTTAATTTTAGACAGCATTAACATATGTTTAATTCCGAAGTTGAAATTTAGTTATAAATAATAATCACAATTTTGAAAACTGCAGAGCTAGGTTAAGTTTATAATTCTATTATTAGAAATCTTCCATCAATTGTTTCTATTTTTCATCTTTGCTTTGTTGTAATACTAATTATATTTTCACTGTTTTGCTATTCTTCTGTATTGTTCCTGATTTGTACTTAATTCAAATTTTCAATAGATCTCAAATCTAAGTTTTCTGGAAAACTGTTGGATGATTGGGCACACCTAGAAATATTATTCAAAGCATTATTTTATCATGGTTCTTATACAAAGAGATTCTGACACTAGAACTCTTTCGGTATCCTGGAATATAGGGTCTAATCTTTAAACGTGGAAGAATTCTGCTATATATACAGTACAGAATGAATATAATATAAATTGAATTTTCTACGCTCCGTCATGCATTGAGATTTCATTCACAACATAGCTATGATCTTAATATTCTCCATCAAAGACTATCGATTTAAGATTCTATCTTTCTTTGCTTCATTCTGACAAGATTTCTTTGATGATCTACACCTAGGCATCCCTGATCTGCCAAAAATCATAAATCAAACTTTCTGGCTTCTTATGGAAGATCAAATATGCACACTCAGTGTCTAAATTTCTTCTCTTTAATTATAGATTTTCATAAAAAAATGAACATCACCTTGTAAGGCTCCAGTTTTGAGTTAATTAAGTGTGCACTGACTAAAATAAATAGCACTTTTATTGCAGATCTTTGGACTCATTGTCAGCAGATTAGAAACGTTTCTTTCCAAGTTCAGAACCAAGCAAGAGAACAACAATTAATTTTTCTAACACGATTTCACTGTTAAGATTACAATAAAAATAAATTTAAAGATGCAAATTATTTCTATATCAGTGAAATCTAATGGTAGTATGAAGGTATATTACATCCTTGATTTATAGAGTTTGCATATTAACGGCCTATTTATTTTTTCTGTGTAATTTATTACATTTTACATACAAGAATGTGCTAAGTTAATTAAATTTACTGATATAGAAGTGCGCTTAATTTGCTTTATTGCTTTGGAATTATTGCAGTAATAATAATCGTATGCTAATTTAAATATAAATAACGAAACAGTAAAGTTATGCAATAAAGTTTAAGATAGAGTTCTTCCGCTATTTGTCCAAAATATTCAGATTCAGGAATGACGTTTTTTTGATCTCTGCTGTTAAATCTTTCTAACTGTTATTTCTGAATGTAGTGATTCCAGTAGGCAAGAAAGATTTATGATTAGAACTATTCTATAAACAGGGTTTTCATTGTGTTTTATCTTTTGCATCTAAATATAAGAAATCAGGACATCATTACGCTTCTTGATTCAAAATTGCCGTAATTGAGATTCTAGTTTAGTAACAAAGTTTGCATAATTTGAGCTTGTTAATATAAAAATAAAAATAAATTAGTAGCTACTGGTGAGATGATACAAGATGGAAACAGATGTCTAAAAGAACGGTAATTAACCGTGCGCTCTGTCTTTTTCTTTCATATTTCATATGGAGTCCTCTTATGGTTGCTGATCGTGATCTTGCAATCTTTGGCGACTTCTCTCATGAGTAAGGGTGTCTTAGGTGTTGATCAAACGTATCCAAAAACACTTTTACATGAGATATGACTTAGTAGTTTTCTTCCCATTGAACAGATCCACGATCCATTTTGCATGATGAAAAAGGAAAAACTGTTTCACCATAAATTAAATATTTGCGATAAGTTATCAATGAAAGGGTGGCAGTTATTTAGATTTTTATTTGGTACTTTTATAACTGCATTAAATGATTTCTTAAAAGTCTATAAGTAAATGTATCAGCCTTGCATTGATATAATTACATTAAAATCGAAAAAGAAACCATTACCTGTTGATACCATAAAAGTCAAAACGCGAGAAAACATTCCAAACACAACCATATATTTTAAGTTTTTATGACGAAATAATCAGCTAACGATATTTAAAAATATAACGATCAAAAAGCAATCAGAAATATGCAATTCGATTGCCATGGGTATTCTGCAGTGATGTTTGTAAAGTCTCATTGTATTCGAATTCCTGAGTTTAGCCAAGAAAGCATGAACAGGTGCAATTTGCAGTTTCCGACCCCGGTCCAATAGCGACCTCGTCGAAATAAAATTTATTGGAATGCTCTTTAGATAACGACCGTTGATATTGGAAATTAACATCTTAGTCCACTGGTGTTAGGTGCAGAAAATGCTTGTTTTAGGTTCACGTCTATGCATAAGGGCTTCAAAAACTATTAAAGATCTGACTGAATCAGAGTTCTATAATTATTATTAGAAATTATTTTAATTAATAAAAATATTCTTACTTTTTTGCCTAAAACATCGCTAATCTACACAGAGTTTGACGTGAGTTTTTGGTTTTACAGAATTGTCAATAGGCAGAATCTTCTTTAAGTTTTCCCCACACTCAGACTCGGATTTGAAGCATTTTGTATATCGAAGTAATTTCTTAGATTGTTTAAAAACAAAAAAGGACAAATTTTTTGATATTAAGACCAAGACACACAACAAATTTCAAACTTGGCTTTGAGATAAAAACCAAAAACTGTAAGTTACAAACAATCGAGATTTAAACTTTCAGTGTTAACTACAAAATACTACTAGAAAGGCAAAACCTGATCGCATATGTGCATTACTTGTTGGCTTATCATTCATACATAATGAAAAGTTTCTTCAGATTAAAGGTATAGTTTTAGAAAGTAACCTATCACTGTGATGTTTATTTGTTACTATTCGTTTCCTTTTGATTAGATTTCTATTCGTAAGAAGATCATTTTTAATATTTAGGTTTAAATAAAGATTATGCAAATGTCTGCATTGATAGGGACTCCTAAAGAAGCTTTAAGCTTTAGGCCTATACTGACGTTAATTTCTGAAACACTTGGTGTCTGTTGAGAAAATTGTATTCGAAATGTTAATTATAATAAAGGAAATTTTAAAATAATAGAATCTTGAGAGATATAAAGTGAGATAGTATCTAATGGAACTCCATAAATTGTTACTAAATAGCACTCTATTACTTTATAGCTTCTACGGCTAATATTTTCATCACGAACACGAATTTTAAAAACACATTACGACTATGAACAACTTCATCGTTTATGGAATATCTTTTTGTTTTTTTGTAACTAGGACTTTGAGTTGCTGAAACTGCTATAGTCCCTCCTTTTCCAGATTTTTCCCACGTGACAAATCTCAGGACCTTAACCGAGAATCAAACCGTTTTTGTTTTCAAGTAAAATTAAGTTTTTCAACGTAAAACCATTAATACTTCTTATGTTTTCATTACCTCTATAAGATTAAGATCAATCCTTTTATGATCATTTCTATAAGATGCCTCTATATCGTTATGTTCATTACAAATGGGAATAGCCGGTATCTCTAAAATTAAGTTCAATATAAAAAAAGAGTTTTCATGAGTTTTTTAACCTACCTTTGAAGAAAATACCTCATAGTAGACAAATTCAAAATGATTTCCGGACATGCTGTATAATTCATTTGTTAGATTGACACTTGCATGCATTGTTTTGAAGTTTCTGTTTATTTTACATGCACAACATAAAGTTTGATCATTCTCCACCAAGAGTTAACCTCCGTTAGCTACTTTGAGTTTTCTTTCTAATTTTTACAGTTACAACAGACGACGCGATGTAAAATTGCTGGTAATTCTTCAGTACTACTTGTCTTCCGCTAATAAAAATCAAAAAAGACTATTAACCGAAAATTGTAAATGATCTAACCAACTGTAACGTTATTTTCACTTAATACATAAATATCATTTCCTGATTGTCATGGGTTAAATGACATTTGCAGACTAAATTGTATTTAATTTGCGTGCTACGTAATTTATTAAAACCAGAAACATTAAATTCTAGAAGACAAAAGACAACTATCTTATAGGCCGTTTCATCTTTAAAGGAAACAACAACAATCAGTAGCGAGGAAATAAAAACATTCCCAATTCTTTAGACAGTTCTGAGTTGACATTTGAAAAGGTCACATTCGCAACAGTGCAGTAATAAAGGAACTAACCCCCATGCACTTAAATAGCTTCTGTAGTTCAGGAAGGGTGAAGACCTAAGAATATTTCCTTAATGTGAAATTACATCATACTTCCTGTTTCGTTAGGAATATTAATTTTATATAATATCATAAATTTCTTTAATTTTTAACGCTAAAGAACGTAATTTAATGTTTTTACTTTTTGCATAAAGATAGAAAGTACAGTTAAAGGTCCTGCACATATCGCACTGCGAGCATCAATTACGGCTACTTGAATATTCATAGAAGATGCGTTAGCGTTAACACACATGATGGATTGTTTTTATCATTTTACTCAAGTTGCGAGTGAATATCCTCATATATAAACAAGCGCAAAATTAATTTCTTAATTCATCATCTCATCTCGACGCCTATTAAAATCGTAAATATTCACCTGCATAGGGTTTCTTGACAGTATAAAAACCGGATATCCGGAAAAAATGAAGACCTTAAAGTAATTGCTCCATTAATTGTTGTGATTTTTACCTCTAATGAGAAAAATTTATAGTTTACCTAATCAGATTTTCCAGCGCGCATAACTAAGTATAAATATAAATTTCCGCTAATTGGAATCCATCGACTCAAATCGAATATCGAACTGAGCAACTGTTGCTACAAGAGCTGGTTTGCGGTTCCAAGGAAGTTCGGCTAAGATTTCCGCACGGCACATTACACATTCACCAACAACAGATTACACCCCATCACACCCCCCCAACACGTCTCGGCTTCATCATTCCGAACATGATTGTTCTGTTGGCAGCCGTGTACCGTGTTTGTTGTAGGGCAGGGGTTGAAAGGGTCTATCAAATTCCCCGGAGTACTACAAACTTGAACATTTCGTCTGTAAATATCTTATTGTTGTTGCGGCTGTACATACATAATATACGATTAACTGTAGAGATTTTGAAATTCCTTGTTTGGAAACGAGAAAATTACGCAAAATCTGCTGCGTAAGATTATCGAGACTTTCCAGTTTTGTTTCAAAATTCTTAACAATTTTTACGATATTAAAAAATAAGGAAGTGCTTAACTAAAACAATAATTGTGTGTGCACATCAGGCAGAGACAAATATGTCATCATCACATTCTTGGAGCACATATCGCAAGCATTCCTTGCTAAGAGGGAACTTAGTAAGACGTTTGCGACTGACGGGAGATGAACAACATTCTCTAAGTTCCATACATCAATTCCATTCCTTCAACCCTTTACCTACACTTGGGATGGGATTCGCTTTTAACGAAAATTCTTTTTGGAACTAAGCATGATACCGCAATCAATAACAGAACAGTTTAGTTTTAATGAAGAAAACTTGTGTTTAAGTTGGCAAAGCCGCACCGAAACTATTTACTTCAGAATTATTATCGAAAAGAAAACATGAAAGAAATACAAACTAATCATTACAAATCACATTTTTGTTTTTTTGGACTGTATCTGTTATAACTTAGCAAGTTGGTCACTGTAAAGACTCAATTTTATTTTAACATATACAGGGTGGTGCAAAAACATCTGGCAAAATTATTTTACATAACAAGCCGACTCAAAGAGTTACGTAAGCTTATTCAAAAATACGTAAACAACTTAGTGAAAATCTGTTTCTTGATAAGATCTTCTGATATTGTTACCACAGAGGAAGATCTAAATGGGAACGATAGAGAAACAGAGAATATGTTACGCAACTGATAACATGAATGAATTTGGTGGTTTTGCAGTCTGTTTACAGTTTAGCAAAAAAAGTCATTTTTAGGTATTTCAAGAAATGAATGGATTTCACAGCAAAATTGGATTTTCCAAAGTCTCATCTAACATACATGCCCATACCATCTCATCTTTTATACTATTGCTTTTAAATTTCAATTCTATGCCTCGCTCTACTATTCCTATATAATTTTTCAAACTTGACCATTTATTACTCTCTTTCATCTTGATATGGTCATTTTTGTTAGATTTACTAATTGTAAAGTTTTTAGCCTTCCTTATTGCCCCGTTAAGGATTTTCAATTTAATTTCATTTTGGCCACGCTTTTCACTTGTTGGTCGCTTTTATGACACTTTAGGTTTATATTATGCTTATCAATGACTTCATGTGCAAGTTGATTTTTTTGGTTTTAGATTTGTCCAAATTATGCTCACTATTTAATTCTTTAACAACTCTTCAGTTTCTAATAAGAGGTTGAGATCTGAATACCAAGAACTTCTTATGGTTTTCATAACTAGACTGGCTGATTTACTAAACTAGAAGATTTTTTCCTTTACTAAAGTTAGTGGTTATTTTTCTTTGGACCAATTTTTAGCATGAGCAAGTTCCTGTTGACCCTAGAGTTTTCAGTCTTTTCCTCCTTCTCAACTTGACTCCCAATGTGGTTTATTATCTATGTTTTTATGATCTTAAAAGATATCCATGATGTTGTTAGGAAACAGCTTCAAAATAGTAGATGAAAGAACCGACCCTTGGTATATTAAAACATCTAAGCTTAGGTATCTTATTTTATTTCAAAAACTGCTTTTAGTTAGATAAGTGAATTTACAGCAGTTGCGCTGCATTTACACATTTGGAAAAACCAACTACAACTACAAACAAATTAAGATGACATTCTCGATTCCAATTTAAAAAAAAATAGCTAAATTGGTTGTATAGCCACGTGTAATATTTGGGCAAACAAATCTAATTGCTTGGTTGATGCTTGGACTCTAGTTGCAGATTGTGGTAAATACGTCCATTAGGAATTTTCAGTAGCAAATCTTACTGTCTTAATGGACTTCTTTTTCAGGCTTTAATACTCACCTTTATCTGATTTTAGATATGTTTTCTTTATCTTAAATTATTTGTTTCCCAGACTTTTACATTTATGGTCTATTTTCTTCTTGATATGGCTATCTTCCATCCATTAGGTGTTGTACAACATGAAAAAATATTAAGATCTATAGGTTTTTTTGTTCCTTTTCTCTGTGCTTTTTGCGCCTAGTCAAAACGTTTGATTATTATTTGTAATTTATTTAGTTCACGTTGTTGTTATAGAGTTCCAAAGTTGATCGTGTTCTGCTTCAGCTTGATTCTACGTCATGCGTACTACTTTTTAAGATTGCTCTAGTATACTTAACCAAACGCAGTTCATAAATATCTATCCCTGCAAAAATATTAAGTTTCTAATATTGTCATTTGCACTTGTTGCTAGTTTCTAAGTTTGATCAAATTCTGATCATTGTTAGACTTTTCTATCCTTAAAAGAAATTGGGAGATTATCTTGTTATTTGCTTGTCTTACGCCGCTGTGATTTGTAATTGTCTCTTTCTGCCTTAAAGCAGTTAAACCCTTTTTACCATGCGAACTTGAGCAAGTACCAGCTGATTCTAGATATATTTCAATGATGTAATGTAATGTAATGTAAGTAAAGTGTACTGTAACTGTAGTTCTTTCTGATCTTACAGTGTATATTAGATCCATAGTTTGAAAAACAGTTGTAATGTTTTTAGTATGACAAATTATCAAGGTTTCGAAAAGTTTTACTCCAGTGTGTTAAAAATACTTTTTTTCTAATGCAGCTGAAAACAGCTATTTCATTTTTGCTCGCTTTTCCCAAATTCATCTACATTATGTTTTGATTTTTCCCTTCATAAATTGTTTGCGTATAGTAAAGGTCATTCTGATCAAAGAACTGTACATTTTTCCAACTGTTTGATAACTTATGCCATCACTGTATTCGATATACTTTCGGATTTAAATAGACCCAAATATGGAAATCCAAAAGCGTAATGTCAAGCGAGCAAAGTGGCCATTGAGTAAGTCACCATGAATATTCAATCAATGATAAACGATCATAAATGGGTTAATCACATCTTCCACCTTTTGTCAAATTATTTTCTAGGAACTGAAAAACTATATAGTTGGCCATTATACCGGACCATATGCTAACTTTGAATTCATGCTGAAATGATATTGTTCTAAATAGTTTTGTTACATTTTCTGGTTTGCCTAAAAACCAACGAGAAAAAGCTAAACGACATTCAAGATTAGCAGTGATTGTGATTTTTGCGACAAAAGAAGCAGTATTGAAACGTCAACTTGTTTAAGTTCATTATGTTTGTTGATCAGAACGACTGTTATTAGATGAAAACAGATTTTGCAGACATATCAATAAAAAAAATGGATTTTTTCTGCTCAATAAATAATTTTGGACAATCTAGGCAGTACTAATTTAGAGATTTAAATGTAATATAATAGAAAGTGGCTGTCCAAACATCAACATTAACTAACAATAAGTAGAACAGTTCTAGAGGCTTATCTTATGTACCTGTACCTATTTTTATAATTTTCATAATCCCCATCAATAGTTACTCTGTAATATGAAAGACCTTTGTGCAAACCTTGGTCAAATATAGGTAGTTTTCTTTCATAATCCACCTACACTTTAACCTAGTTTATTCTTGTCCTTACCTTTGTAAACATACCTACATCCCACTTGTTTCATTTAATAAATACTTCGAAAAAGTTTAATTACAGTTTTTTTTCCGTAAACAATATTTAGATAAAATCTCTAAATGAAATAAAATTAATTTGTTAAGTAGTTTCTTTAAAAACAAAAGGGAGCAGTTAAAATAAAAAATCTTTAAAATGTCAAGTATTTTTGTTACGAGTACATTGAATTGGTAAAGCCAAAAAGGGTTACATTGTACGAGCTTTGATCACGAGAGCACTGCTTCTAATTTCATTCACCCGCCTGTAACTCATTTACAGTACACAAATGACCATTGGTCTCTGCAAAATTACTTGTCAATTGCTTTTACAGTGGTGCGCTATTTTCAATTTAAATGTTGGCACCTTCGTACGCTAAAGCTTTTAGAAATCATTCGACGTTAAAAAACTAAGAACTCAACATGTCACATCCAAGTAACAATTATGATTTTCAGTTGCCAGTACGTTCGTTCGTATTAGGGTTGAAAATTCGAGTAATTCTTGTTATTATTGAGGTCGAATGCGTGTATAAAATAAAAATCCCAAGGCAGAAGTCCATATTATAATATAAAAAACGTTTTCAGAACACCCCAAGCAATTTGATATCAATGGAGCGAAGATAATCCCATTCGCAATTTAAACAAGGTGGCAAATAAAAGTACGATTTTATTTGAATTAAATTTACGAACCAAATTACGGCGCATATAAGTTTTACACTTGAATAGACAATTCCCTTGAATTTAAAAGTTTTATTTTTTCCTGTTATATTCGATTAGATTTAGGTATCTGCTTGGTACTTTTAAACGCATACGTGAAAGATTATTTTTAATTTTAAAATTATTTTTCTGGGTAATTAATTTTTTTGTTGAGGACTTAATAGACTAACATTAAGAACTGATTAATAAAGATATTGCTGTTAGATTAGAATCTTGAGCACTTACGTATTTAATTTATAACTAATTGCTTTCTCATGCAATATTGCAGTATTCAAAATAAATATTGTGCGCATTAAAGTAAAACAATTAATCAACTTATTAATTTGCATATAGTTATCCTCATTAAAGCTGCGATGATCTTAGTAGAAGGTGTGAGATTCATGCAAATAATTTGCAAAATTATAGCTTTTCCTTAATACCAATAATAATAATAATAGTATAGTTGTGATAGATGCATTTAAAAAAGAAACAAAATGAGGTTTCAATCAACCCTGTATACTGGTATTTAAGAAAGATGTACAGGAAAATGATGGAAAAGTAAAAGTGAGTATTATAATAATTTAGCATTTATATTTATAGTACTAGAAACTTCTCTTATTTTCATGTTGCCTGGATCTTAGTAAACGATATGCAGAGATTTACGATTTCCGTACTTATAATAATAAAAAGAAGTCACTTGCTGCAGCAAATATAACTTTTGTCTTTGTTTTATTTGTCGTGTTAATTTTCTCCTCCTGCGATCTTTCTTTTTCCGATTGAGAAATAAAAGGCATCGAGGCATGATAACATTGGAAAGTATAACAGTGTATGTTACCATTAAAATCATTCCACATCTTTTTTTTCTAATGAAAATGATATCTCACCGAACATTGCCCCATTGTTGTTGCTCAAAACCATAATTCAGACAAACGCTATACTTAATAAATTGTATCAAATGCAAGTACTTTTTGCGCCAATAACTTGTGCATGTCAGAGGACCAAATACAAATTACTTTGGTCTATGTACCAAGCAATTTTAAGTTTGTCGAAAATGACGTCTTTTGAAATGACCTAAATTGAAAATCGTCAATGTTTTGATTAAGATTAAAAGGGTGTAGAGTGATAGGATTATCATTAAATGTAACGCTTCTGGTATGAAAGACAATTCGAATTTTGATTACCCACCTTATATAAATAGTTAGACCCCCAATTCCCAAACTTTTGAGACAGTTTGTCCCGAACTTTCATGGTTTTGATCCAATGTTTTTGCCGTTCACTATAGACATTTTAGTTTCCTCTGAAGCTTATTAGTTTATTAGCACAAGGAAGACGTTTCAGTTATCAACCATTTGCTGCCTTGTATAGAAAAGCTTGGAATTAATCGTCTTTGGCTTCAAATGAAATTATGACAAAATATTTGAAATCAAATAAAATCTGCAAAAAGATTGATTGATTGATCAAAACATAATTTAGAATATCTCCATACCGTGACAAAATTTTGATTAACCAGCTTTGTTTGCGCCATTTGCACTATGCAAAATGTATGTGTGGCAGGTCTCAAAATCACCTGGGTGGATCAAAATCATGGATTTTCCAGTATCTTAGGTTTTGGACGCCCGTTTATACATTTCCACGTTATATTGAAAACGACATATATAAATAAGTATGCAAATGCAAGGAGGTGACCTCTGCCTATCGATTGTACGATTCTTTGTTACATATTGTTTGTTCTAGTTGACAAGATCTTGAATTTATGAGACAATTTAAATTTGGAAATCCTTATTTAGTCATCAAATCTAAGTTTAACTATTTTAATTCCATGTTGGAAACTTCTATATTCTACACTCGATCAGCTTAGGTTTTGGCAAAATGATATTGAGTCTTCTACAGGTTACTCCTCTACATAGAATCTTCAGATGAATTGTTTAAAAGTTAGGCGCTTTTTGCTGAAACTGAGTGCACTTAGTTTTCATTCACCATGTTTGACTTTCTGTTTCCGACATACCATATTTCAAGCACAAAAGATCAATGAAAGTTACTCATGTTTAATACTGTAGCAGTCTACTCATCAAATAATTTTTGAATTTTGATTTGTCCAACTGTTCTGATTTATTGGTCTTGTCGTAGCAATCTAACTTGTCTTCGTTGACGAACTAATTAAATACAATTATTTCTGAATAAATTTTACAAATCCTCAAGCTTCAATTGAATCAAAATCTTCTGGCTGGAAATACTCTCTTCTGATCCTGTAGGAATCATGCACAGATCCTTGTACGTACACACTACTGTTGATAGTTTTTTGCATCGAAAATATTTTCATGATAGTTTGGTTTTTAGTTCGACCACTGTTCTAGATTATGATCTAGAAACTGACCCATATAATATCAGAACAGATACTCAATGTTGTTTTTATCATTAAGAATCTTCATCTTCTGACTGCTGTAATAATATATGCCTTAGGCGATCCTAAAGAAAGAAATCCAGATGAAAGACTATTATGGTCGGACAGTAACCACTAAACTTGAAGAATAAATTTTTGGCGCAAAAATGAAAAAAATTGTCTACCATTTCAGATATGTATATCAAACGATAAAGACGTTGTAGGACAGTTCTGTAACAGAAAGGAAAACATTTGATCTTGTTCTTATAAATAAACAAAGTATCTAAATTGGTAAAAGTTGGTTTATTAAGATATTACAGAACATGAAGAGATGGAAGGCACATTATAGTCTGTGGTCATAAAAGACTTAAATATGTATGGGTCTAGAAGGAAAGAAGTAAGATCATTGTGTTTCATTCCTAAATTTAAAAGCTGCCCGCTTCAGAAAGTTCAAAATCTTTCTTATCTAATGCGAAGTTTTGAAAATGGTCAAGTTAAGTCTGCAAAAATCATGAAAACTTTTACAGTGAGAACAGTCGATTCGGGAAGAATTCGAACTTCGAGTCTCCTAAATCAGAACCGAGGACATTAACAACTCAATCACACCGCTCGCTTATATACCTTCCAAAACGCAGATAAGTATTTCTGCCGCTGTTTTTGAATCTGATCAAAGACTCTATGATAATACTATGTAAATGCAAAAATTAAAAAACAGTGATTAAGTCCTTTTATAACTGCAAAGATTAATCCGAGTTTGATCGACCTATTTTGTCAGATACCTTGTAAAAGAAAAGTTGTAATTCTGAAATCTAGAACGCAACATAAATCCAGTAAGAAGAGTTGCAGATCTAGAAGTATAAATAACAAACGATGTTAGTGTAAGTTATCTCTTAAGCGAAATTAAAACTAGTGTGAAGGTTATTTAACGCTACGGCCTAAAATCAAAGTTTGCTGGAAAGCGTTTTTTCAGTATGGTGGTTTGAGAAGAGTTTTACTTAAACAGACTGGCTTGTCTTTAACATGCAAGTTAGCATATTAAAACTGATTATGTCGAATAACAAAAAAAAACTTTGTACTTAATGCAGGAAGCTTTTTACGATAGCCTATCCGTAGTGTTTGGCCCTTAATAAGCAGTCAAAGTAACAACTAAAGTGGAAAATCGCGTTGTATTGGTAACACCAAAACATCTTGTTTTGCAGTAATAAAAGTCTGTAGAATTGTACTATAAGTAAGTCCTGGAAATTTCCTAGTATAGCTGTTGTAAGTGTTATTTGGTTTCTCAGCTTTCTTCGGCAGTGCATGAGCCTATTTTTTCCAATTAAAAGTTATTTCCATTAAGAAATTGTCAGATTAGTAGGGAATGTGTGCTACTTAACAATCGATTCTAATTGTTGGCAGATCTCGCAAACAAGACAACAGCAAATTAAACTATTGTCATCTGGAAATATATGGACAGTCTGTACGAAGTTACATCTAACAATTATAAAACTAAATAAAAGCTACAGTCTGCTATCTATGAAAGACTCACATGGAGAGCGATGTTAGCCTTAGACTTTATAAATAAGTACTTTAAAAGAGTCAGGAAGTGGAAATTAAGTTAGATAAAATTAGAAGATACCTCAAATAATCGTACTAGCGACATGCCTAGAATATATGCATAATTAATTGGATAAGAATTTATCAAACGTTTTGGATTAAGACTAATTTTAGAAATCTTGTTCAATTTTATGTATACTTTATTTTTTAATATAAAATTAAAGATTGTGTTGGTTTTAGATAATTAGACATGTTCAATCTGCAATTTTTATTAAAATTACTATTATTAACAATTAACCAAGTATAAAGACCATGTTTTTGTTTGTTTGTTCTGTTATTAAAACTTCAATTTACTCTAATTTGTTACATATTAACTGCGAACAAACACTAATTAACACATCACATTTAAATAACAATATGAATAAATAAATAAATAAAATAATTTAAGAGAAAACAAACACGTTAGACTAGAAGTATAAAAAATTAGAAAAAGTTTAACAAGATGGGTACAATACAACATGAGATTAATATTTATCTTTAAATCTCTTGTTCTTACGTCAAGTATACCTTACACTATGGTAAAGTAAACTAGATGTAGTTAATGGCAGGCTTCATTTTCGGTTTTTGCTGTATTATAGATAGTTGTGAGGAAAGTGTTCGCTATTTTTAATTAACTGACGTAATTAAAGTATAAATTAAATTTCAAAGTGGTAGTACAAATGTGAACTAACACGTTGTGCTTTGAAGAGGTATAAAGCACAATTGAAGCATTTTGTGCGTTATCTATCTCTATATTGTATATAAACAGAGAAGATTTCTATTGTAAGCTATTTATTTTCGTCTAAAGACTCCCAATGAACTTAAGATTATGTGTAAACTTTTGTTCTAGGATAACATCTGGTTTTTAACCTCGATAATCAAATAATTCTGTTCATTAATTCCTATACACTACAATACCCTTGAATACTTATATCTATAATGAAAGAAACCCGTTTGTTAGATTATCACGGTTTGATTACTAGAAATGTGTTAAACCATTAGTGAATCTGGTCTGGAACATGGAGAACAATATACATTAGCCTACAAATTGGGCTAGAATTATTTCGGTTCGAAAAACTTAACACTATAATTACGGGCTGATGACCAAGAGAAACATTCATAAGTACCATTTGAAGCATTATCGAGATTAGATTTCTAATATTCTAGTACTATTGTGAATGCGTAAATAATTAGGTAGTACATTCACAACTGTAAAAGTTAAAATTATTTTAGAACTGCTCATTATTTTTGTATTTGAATTTATACAATACAAAACTGTTCTGCAACATTGTCTTATTAACCATAAATATTCCAACAAGGTATACATTACAGGAAAAAAAATTGAGAAACGTATTAATTTGCATACATTTCTTCTCATTAAGACTTTGACGATCTAATTTTTACAGGTCTCGGAAGAAGGTGTGAGACTCCTTACCAGTTGGTGCAATTAATTAAGAAAATTATAGGCCTATGTGCTCATTAATGAAATTAAATTAAAAAGTAACGAAGGTGCTTTTACCTAATTGATTATTTGCTCATGAAGTTATGGGTCTGCATAATACTAATAGTTCCTGTACACACATACATACGTATCGCAATTTTATGGTCTGCTACTTTTAAGTTTCTAATAAAATTCCCATAATCACCACCTGGTTATTGTTAAACTTGACTTAATCAACACATAGCGCTAGTTTCCCTTTTGCTAATAAACGTAATCAACAAGTTACGCCTCTATATTTCAATTAATTTATTTCCAGCGATTTGTATAATTTATGATCTGGTATATGTGTCGTTTGTGTAATTTAATTTTGTGTTCTGGCACCGATGTACAATTATATAGCGATATTTGACACACGCCACCCCTGGCGATGTCACCGCCAGCTATTTGAATAATACGTGGATTTTCTTTGATTGCGCCCCCCTGTATTTGTTAAAGCCATAATAAAGTCAAACATTTAATTTGTTACTTTTTAATTAAGTAATTAGAAACATAAAAGTATTTTCTGTAATACTCAATAGGAAATAATTGAACCAGATAGATAAAATAGTAATAACCTATTTACTGATAAAGCTGTTCTTACTCAATCAATACCAATCAAATTTAGATTAGAAACGTTTGTAATGCTCAATGTATTCAATACAGTTCTGTACAGGCCGAACAGAAATTGGAGTCATTTAATGTTTATTGGCGACTTTTGATATATCTAATGGCAAAATCCCGTTTGTACTCGTAGTCTATCAAGACTTTTCTGAATACACTTGTGCAAAAAAGATTGTTTATGATGAAACTTGGAGATAGAATCGTATGGTACATTCACTATACTACCATCTATCGTCACTTGAATTGAATTTAATTTGTTTGTCTTTGAAAAATATGATCTAAACGTGAATTTTATAAACTCTCTTTTGGAAAAATAATTTACAAATTAAGAAAAAAAATTTTTGCTAATTCTGCCAAGAAGACAGCATGAACTGCTCATGGTAAAAAGGCCCGGGAATTTTCGACCGCCTTCAACTTAACAGGGCATGACACACTAAAGTGTTTAACAGAAGGTGTGCTCTTTTGTAACATGTAACCATTTCAGTTGATTGATTGCGTTTGATTTAAATAGGTGTCTATAGTATGGAAAAAAATAGAAGTTTTGCTTTGTCAAACCTACAGATTATTGTTTTGTTGCGTTTGCGTTTCAAACTAAAGCTTACCTAGTTTAAGACGATGCAGTAGACATTTGGAACATACCATAAATAGCTAGTATGAGTAGATATTATTTGCTCTGATTATTGGGATAACATATAAAATACATTTCTAACTTTTTGGGTGTAAAGCAACTTCTTTTGTACGTTAAAATATTCTTTAGCCAAAAAAAGCTGCGCTACACTTCTACAGATGTAATTGGTGCAAATTTATATATGGACCAATCGATATCTACTGGCTCATCCGACTGTTCAGTTTTTAGCAGCTTCTGAGATTTTTAATAGATTTATAACTAGAATTTTTCTTCAACAGACAATCTAGTTCTTCTAAAGCATCTTGGGCTGCCTTTCCTGGGGCTACTGTTATTTACAGCAGTAAATTCAAAATATTTTGTATGCCTACAAAAAAACCCAATCTATACGAGATACCACGTGGGTACTATTTAAATTTTGATTTAAATACTCATCCGCTATTCTGTATGCTTTACCAAATACAATTCCATCCTTATTTCTTAATACACATCTGGATTAGTATTTCTTACCAACCATTTCTTCAGCTTCTCAGACAAATTCTTTTAGATTTCGGCACGTTTTCGCAATTTGAGCAGAAAACAACGTGACGAACACGACGAACATTTAATGATACAAGAAGAAGGGTTATGTTCCAAAGTATGTTCGTTACGTTATTTTCGTAATTTCACCCCTAACAACCTACGCCTGTCTCCTGTACCAGCAACACAACGGTGAAAGAGTAGTAATTTTAAGGCCAGATGCAAGTTGCGACCTCAAATACTAAAAAAAATAGCCAAAAGCTATTGCTTAGGTGATTTCATTAATAATTTTAGGTTTAAAAAACTTAAATTAGGTATTTTAGGTAATATCATCTGACCGTCAAATGACTCCATTTTTAGTGAAACGGATTTATTTGCGGGTCTCTTGCCTGTACCTAAAATAGGGAGAAAAGGTATTTTACCTAAGATCCTAGCTCTAGTCATTACCATCAATTTCTCGATATCTGGCATTCATTCAGAGAACTAATATCTAATGCGTGCATTACTTAGTTACTGTTATTTATAACTCCAATGTATTTTATTTGCATTACATTGTATTACTAGTTACCCGAAAAGTGCTATTGCTTTGTATTATCTATATGGTCTGATTGAAACAACTACCAAAATAATAGTCGTTGTTCAGTAAGAAAAGGTACTGTTAGACATAGACATTTCTATGTTTACATTTACTTTTAGCATATGGTGTTAAATATAAGCAATTAGAATAAAATTCCTTATCCACACTATCTAAGTAGTTTAAGGGACTATAGCCCCACACTGTAGCGGTTGCTACTATTTATCAACTTTTGTAGTTATTTTCGTTCTTAGGAACTAGTCAAAAACTTCCAATTGTAGTTATTTCTTGTATTATTCCTTTGTAGCTACTAGAGTCTTCTAAAGGACAGTTTCAGGTTCTGGATTAGAGCACATTTTTCCTATTTTTTTGAAAGTTAAAACCTTCAATACACTAGCTGGATAGTTAACTAAAGAAAATAAATGTTTTCACAAAAGTAAAGTACCAAGTATAATTGCAGCACTATTGTGGACTAACTGCTTGCTTTTATAGTTTTCATGGACACTTTGTTCATCATTTTGTGTATGTAATTCCGATTGCCGCCAGTACTAAATATTTATTAGTTTCTTAGTCTTTTTGTTTTTTACAAGAATTTAAAAGACTAGAAGATTCTAAGAATTACAAAATGGGACAATAGAAAAAGGCATTATGGATTGACAAAATCGATTCCAGTCTTAAGCTATGAATAAATTAAAAAATGAAGAGAAAAATGTTGCTTTCAAAATATAGGAATAAACTTTAGGAAATGATGAATAACAAAGCAAACCAAAAAAGCTAACAAAAGACAACTGACAGTTTTATATACAGATAGAAAAGCAAAGTATGGGAAAATAAAAACTACTTCAAAATTTTGATAAAAACTCTCTTCTGTAGTAGAGAGGTTGTATACAATGAGGTACGTCAACTTACCTTCGAACTACTCTTTAGGTATTGTAGTAATTTGTTTGGGTATTTTTTGAAATTTTGCCTGGTTAACATTCCAATCAAAATGTACCTCCCCCCTCCCCATGGGTTTTCTTGAACGTCTATATTGGAATTGATTTTAGATTCCGTGCTATTCAGACTTACACAGCCATGAAGTGCACTAAACCCTTTGCAAGGTGCACCACAAGAAATCTCAAGATGCCATTTCAGAATTCTTATTGATGACATCATACGTTTTGCATCCTTTCTACACACGCTATATATTGGGTCTTAGTTTTCAAAAGTTTACTTTCTCTCTTTAGATTTCCTTGTCAATTCTCTTCTTCATTTTCTTCATAGTATTATCTAGAGCAGGAGTGAACACACTTGACTTGTGCCTTTGCACTAGCCTATTTGGTCGCAAGAACCAAGTTTACTCACTCTTGATCTAGAAGATTACAAAGCTATATAAATATTCAATTGATTTTCATATGCATAGAAAATGGCACAGCGTTGTACTGGACGAACAAGGCCATCGAAATTTATAAAACTTCTAAAGACTCTTATTAAATGTGGATATTGTTAGGGCACTACAAACGTGTTTGCATCTCGGTGTTCCAGTACAGTACTGCTTACTTTAAGATGATTTCTTTATAAAGGTATAGCCTAACTAAGAGAGAAAGTTCGGTCTTTATTTTTATAGTAGCTGAAAAAAGTTAACGTTTTGCCATCGAAGGCAGCCGCGGAGTTTTTTTCTATAGTTGGCTTAAGTAGGAAAGCGAGTCGTGACTCTTGATTCACCTTAAGAAAATTAAAAAGTAAAGATGCGTCATTGTATACAAACCTGTAAGCTGAAGAGTGAGTACGAGTAGAAGACACGGCGTGTCAGCGGGTAATAATTATTGAAATTTGAAAAGATAAAGTGTTTACGGGAAGAAATTTCATATTTCAAAGTTATAATGAAGACTGAGTATTAAGCTTGATTATGAAGATAAGGATACGGTTCAAGAGTTTTATCATCAAAAGCAGAAGCGCTGTCTTAGATCTACAATAACTTACTTGAAAAAGGTTAGAAAATTAAAAAAAAAAGCAAAGCACGATACAGGAGCGAATAAGCAACGCGCTCAAACAAATTGATTTTTTATGATTATAGCTCTCACGACTGTCCTGAGGTAGATAACAGCGTTCAAGACGAGCGCAAGGTCTAACGATCGAAAGCAAAATTGTTGGAGAAGTTACGTGCAATGGTAGGCCGTAATAGGCAACTTCAAGCAGAAGCTCAATCCTAGATCCACGATAACTAAGCCGAGCAAGGTTAAAAAGTTAAAAAAAAACAAATCAAATTATGGCTCTCTCAGCTTTCGCTTATTCTTATGACAGTTATAGATAAGAGTCGAATTGTTGGAAAAAGTTAAATGCGACGGCATTGGCAGGCCGCTACAAAGTAAAAGAAATCAAAACACGACTTAAGAGTTTTGTAGGTGATTGAGTAATGAAATCTTAGAGGAATCAGTTTTGAATGATTGAGGTTCTAGCAAATGATTATTGAGCATGAGACTATGAAGCCCAAATGTTATTCTTTTGATAGATAAGAAGGTTGAAAGGGTAGACGCCGAAGATGATATTTATTAAGTGGAGGTACAATCTCGGATTCATAATAGCTTAGTTTAAGAAGGTTAAAAATTAAAAGAAGCACGCCGTGGGAGAATTGTGAGTGAACGTGTGATACTTCCCCAAGATAAGATTCAAATTTAAATGAACAAAGTTATGGAAACAAGTTTTTTTATCAAGGTTTCTCAAGGTGTTACTTGACGAATCCCATAACCTAGCATTTATGGATTACAATTGGGACAATGTTAACAACGTTTGGAAGTCTTATCAATAACAAGATTTCACCGAAAGCAAAAGACAATTGCGCCATTTGTTGAAAACCACAAAAGTCTTTAATACAGACATTAACATCAGTTTTGGGCTAAATGTGCTACTTCTTATACAGTAAGAGGTGTACGCAGTAAAGGCAGAAAACATTATTGTAATGAAATAGCTCAAATGGAACGGAAAGGTTCACAGAAATATTCGGAATCTAAGCTAAACCACACTCTAAAACAAACAGCGCTAAAACAAGAAACAACTAGAAGCTATCACAACACTTCTTAATACTGAACCAGTTAGCAAAACTTTATGTATTGTGAACTATACCGTGTTGACGTTCTCGTTTATCCAATCCAATCGTTTGTTGTTCTAACCAACCGTTTCTTCTTTCACTCAACCGTTTTCTTCCATTTTACCGTTGGTTGGGAGTTGTTTCCAGAAACCTCCCAGAAGTGATGAATTATTAATATTTAGCCGTTGTATTAATCTTTCTATTGAATATTTTTGATGAAGTTTTCATTTATTTCAACTCTCAGTAGTATATCTGGTAATTGCCTTATACAGTTAGCTTCTCTGGATAGTTAAGGCTCTTGCTAAGCACTTTTTCATGTTTATATTGATTTTGGTCTTGTACCAAATGTATCCAGCTGGTATTTTTATATAATTTGATTTCGGCTCGGTAAAAAATTAAGAACACATTAACTAGCTTTATATAGTGTCGCAACTAATAATCAAAAAATGTCTGCTACAGTCTGGTTTTTTGAGAGACTGGAAAAAGCTTTTAATATTTACAAATGACTTCTGTAGTTGATGTGATCACATTCCAATGCGTTTTGTCAATTATTTGCCTTAAGATTCCCTTTCGAGCAAAAACGCTTGGTGTTCGTAATAGTCCATGTGGTTGTACCAACTTAGTTATTATGCAGCATAGAATATGTAAATCAGTAAAGATGATATTAAAGGCTTTTACAAATTCAGATTATATGAACACTAACATTACACTTAAAGGTTATATTTCCAGAACAAAAATACGTTTTCAACACAATATGGTCTATCAAAATATGAAAATGCGCATAAAATCTTGAAAGGGTTTCAGATAAGAAATTTTCCTGAAATATCTAGTTCTTTGAAGGAAACAGTTTGAATTAAAAATAATTTTCCAGATACGGAATATCTCGACGTCAGAATCAGAATCGCATCAGCTTTACGGCTTTAAAGCTTATAAGCCCTTGAGAATCTTATCAATAGAAATATTTTAAACTGTCACGACTTATCTATAAAGTCGGAACTAATATAAAAATATTAAAAATCCCAGTGAAATCCCTTTAAAATGCCATATTAAAGTGAATTAGCATGAAAATGCTTTGACAGCTGAATACTAGCAAAAGCTCTTTAAGTGAATGCCTGCGAGCCTGGGAGTCGAGAAACGCTCCTATATTAAAATGCGGAATTCCCATTCATATTCAACTGGTATCCGCCAATTATTGGCCGGTTTGTTTGTCCGACTGAATTTGTATGCATGGAATAAATGATACCGTGTTATCATATCTGTATCGCTTTCAACGTAATTGCGTGCATCCGTCTACGTTTGAAAAAAAAAGAAGTGTTGTTTGGTGAGAGTGGAAAAATATATCCGAATGATAATAAGAAGAGCTTCCCTCTTCATGTCCAGGTTTAATATTGGAATCGATGAGAATCAATTAGATTTATTAGAAAATAATATTTTCCCATACCCGTGAGATTTGTCCGTGACAGTCACGCATTTAATTCATTTCCGGTAAGAATAGGAAATAATAATAATACAGGAAATATCGGTGAACAATAGTTTGAAGGTAAATGTCATACGACGCTTTTGTTGTAATGAAAATAAATAATTATGTTTGTTGTGTTAAAATTTTTAATCAATTTAAAATTATTGATGAGATCAAAGCCAATAATAATTGACTCTATAGAATGTTGGAATACAATAAAGTTTAAAATTAATTCATAATGGGTTCATATGTGTATAATGTTATTGAATTGATATAAAACATACAAACCAGAACAAAATTTGTTTTTCGACGAACTATCTACTCTCGTTGAACAAAATTAATTGTATGGTATCACTAACTTAGAGCGTTTCATAAACAAACAAATTTTATATACACAGTAATATTGTAGTATTAATTTGTAATTTGTTTAGCTTTTATTACAAAATGTTTATTTTTGACGGAATGGAAAATACATTTTCAACTCCATATCGTTCTCCTTTCGTAAGTCGCATCTACTAGAGCAATAATTACAACGTTTTCGCCCAAATATAGCTCACATTTCCGCACAATCACCTGTTTTAGTGTCCATAACCTTGTGATTTAGGGTCCTTTTAGACCATCTGTGTGGATATTGCTCACCGCAAGATTTAGAGAAATGCATTTAAGGTAGGGAGGGGAGGGTGTTGTAATTCTGTGCAAACTGAATTTTCCACATTTGAGTGGTTGGTTCGTAGAGGAGAGAAGTGACATTAAAGATTAAATTTCCTACGATGAACTCATCATAGCAACAAGAGCAGATAGCAAAGCTACCCAGAATACAATCGATTAGACATGCGGTATGTTTGGTGTAATTATTAAGTTTTACCGAACTCAGTGAGCGCAACTTGAGTGTGGTTTCTCTAGTCAGATAGACAATTTACAAGTCGAGTATAACTAATATTGGTGGAATATATTGTTTAATTATTATTATATCATAGACCTCATGATATCATGAAATTCAATAGTTTGTTAGTTACTTGAATTGGAAATTGAACTTTTAGGTGCATTCCATGTGTGTAACAAACCATTTTAAAGTTATACGAAATCAAACTAAATAACGAAATGAATCAGATGACTTTTAACCTTCCAGGCTCGAATTCACGTCGGTACAGCCCAGTTTCGCTCTTTACACTACATAAAGCAGGTGTCATCACCACTACTACACTATCCGAGACGATTTTAAATTGTAGTTTGATATAATTTTTCTAATCGCAATGTTATTTGTAACATAATGCACCGAATTAGTCAGGTGGTTGCCATCCGTTGTAGTGAAAACAGAGAATACTATAATCAAATATTTTAATAGAAGAATTAGATAGAATCTACTATAGTAAATAACACGCAAACAATGTTACAAGTAAAAATCTTTTTAAAAGAGATTGCTCTGTAAAAATACGGTTTCTATATTATTTATTTATTTATTTCTATTTTCTAATTTATATTCTCTACGTCCTCTGCAGTCTCTTCAACTCCTAGCTTTATCATATTTGTCTTTTACTTCTTTTTGTATTTGTTAACTGAAGAATGAATATTCTGAAGCTTTCTTATTGCTAGAGTCCTACCTAAAACAAGAAAAGTTTTGTTACTTTAATATGGGCAAAACAGAGATGATAGAAAATAAATAAAAGAAAAGGTAAAAAGTGGAGATCATTTCAATATTTAGTGGTTCAACATTTATTTACCTGAATTAATGCTAGTATAGCACTGTGAGTCGGTCTTCTATAACTCTGGTACTGTAAACAAAGTAGACCAACAGCTGTATTAGGACTCCAAAAGTGATCTGGTCCTTTAAGAAACGAATCTAGATGATGTCCCGTACTTAGAATATTGCAACCAAATGAAATGTTTGTAAGTGTGGTCGGTATTTGATGAATCTACTTGCTAATTGTACTTCTCTAAATTTTAAATGCTTTTTCAAGGAATAGAACCAAGACTCCTTGGTCCATGGATCATGTATGAAACATATAATATGTCACTACATATTTAAATCATTTTTTCTCTTCAAATGATGCACTAGCAGATGAATTCGAGTAAGCAATGCAGTTGACTAGTGCAAAAAATTCAAAAAGGCGACATTTGGCAACCACATCAAGATTTGTCAGAATAAGGAAATACAATGATATGATTTCAATAATAACGTGTCTTATGTACATATTTCCTTATTATAGTTAGCTTTGCTCATGATCGGTAAAATCTGAAGAAGGTCAAGAAGACCAAAATAGAGACTTGATCTGCTTTCCCAAAACAAAAACAAATTGGCGATTGAAACATAGCTCCTTCACTATCTTTAATGGAAATTAGACGTTCAACTCTTTTTTTTGGAATGAACGGCACTGCTTCAAATGGATTAAATTTAAGCAAACGTTATATGCTCAAATCCGAAGAGACATTACCGAAAACCGCTTGAATTAGGTTTTTAAGTAAAACCATAGTTGAGCAAAAGATAGAAGGCCATCTGAATACGATTAAGTGCATTCATAAAAAAGCCATTTCTGATGAGAAATTGGTTCAAGAACAAAACAGAATCCTATCCAGAAGTAGCAATTTTCTAGTATATCATCTTGATCATGATTCCTTGGACCTAAAACTACACCTTCCGTCTATTGTCTGATTTCTAATGTATCATTATTTTTTAACATATTGACGAATTCGAGTTTTACTACTGAGATACTCATAGATTAAACAGCAACGGATCTTCAACTAAACCTTGTGAACCCCAAAAGAATTTTATCTGACGTGTAATCAATTTATTGTTGCTGAAAAAGTTTGTGCAGTACTCAGCTTTTATTTCTATTTAATGTTGAGAACCAGGTAAAAGAAAGAGCTTTTTGACTAAGTTTACTGTACAGGCTTCTTAGGATTATAATTATTTGGTTTGGTGGATTTTTAAATTTTACAAATATAAAGTCTCTGGGTTCTCAGAAAGAAAGATTCTGGGCATCCAGGTAATCAAACCACTTAAAGACTGTTCATGCTAATTGAAACGAATTGAATGTGAGTGCAGATGGTGTCTGATTCAGACAATTTGAGCAATCAGTTGGCTGATTTATTTATTTAATTTTTTTGCGTCCAAATTGTACATACTTACCTGATCTAAGTCCACCAGAGTTTATTATACTCAGTACTAAAGCATCGAAAAAGAGGTTTATGATTAATATCATTTTTTGGTATGTAGTTGATTTATCAATGTTATTTCTGTTGCGGAACAGTAGTGAATGTTATGACCTGCACAGTCTTTTTGAATACGGAAAGTACTTCTGAAAAAAATACTCCAAAGAGTGGAAAGAATACCATGCTTGGAGCAAGGTAGGAAACCATCTCACAGTGTTCAGTCCTAGCACGACATCGGTTTTTCGAGAGGCAACCACAACTGAACTCAGGAAAAGAAAGTTCGCTTACTGCGCGCAGAACTTCCATCCGGCGGAAAAATGTAATTCAAGATATTTTGACTATAAGCAAACAGTACCTGCGTGGATGAGTTAAATTGGATAAAAGACAGTAGCGCCTTTAAGTTATTGTTTTTTAGTGGTACTTAACTATAAATCAAGATGTTAAAAAACAATTCTGAAAAACAAGACGTTTCTCTTGACGTTGAAACAAGCTAGTAATTTACAAAATCGGAAAGATCTCTTGTCCGGAAAATATTCCTTAATTTCACAAGAAAGTAGGAAGAAAATTACTCTCGCATGTTTCTTGCAAGATACTTCATTTCCGAGTAAAAAAAGTTATAAATCTTCATATGCAGAACTTATTCTTAAGAACTACACGAAGTATTAAGATAAGATTTTCCTTATCTTATAAATCTTCATTTAGATATCTGATCCAGCAAAGTGTTCATTTAAGAAGACAATATGTAGAGAAGCTTTTGGGATCAGCACAGTTCATTTGAAAGGTTGAAAATTATAAAAAGATTATAAATTAATTAAAATTAGCGGTGTATAACTAATTTCTGTTCTACAATTTGCAACCTACAATAGGTAAAAGTAAATTTCAAATAAAAATTAAGTACACACGGGAATCATGGGCATTGGCATGCATGATTACTCACTTTATTTATTTTCAATGTTCCCTCTGGCGATATTCAAACACGTGCCGATCAGTGGCTTGCAAAGAGTGTATTTCTTCTAAAATTGTAATACTTTTTCTATTACGAAATCAAGGTCAATAACAGTAAATAATTATTAATAATAAATAATTAATATAAGATAGTATATGCAGACCTTTTAGATTTTCGTCAATGTCCTTTCAAAATTACAATTCCTCGAAAAACACAGCATTTTAACATCCCCAACGAACGCAAACTTAAACGACAATAATTCAATATCGAGCCAATAAAATAAATTTTCAGGACGAATATCAAGGGAAAAAAAATTGTAAAAGATCGACTTCCCGGAGTTTTCGAGCCACTTCTTTATATTTTCGCCCCCTCGACGTTGTCACAACAAGCCGCATCGATTGGCGACAAAGAGTCGTCCGTCACGAGGTTGTCATCAGTGCAAGTCTATCTCAGGAAAACCCCCGCAGATTGATGATGCCGGGTGTCGAATCCAGACCCGGAAAATAAATCATACGCGAACTGAACATTTCGAATATTTCACTTTTTACAGAAACGACCTTTTTTCTGGAATTCTAAAAATAATTAGAATTCTGGGAAAAAAAAGCAATTTCAATTGTTCTGAGGGGAATTTCCATAATTGTAATTTTAACGAGAGTGAAAACGTTTTTCACCTCTCACATAATAAATAATAATTCATGTGATAAAATGAAAAGGAAAGTTTTTGATAATTTCTGAAACGTGAAAGTGAGACAACAAATGACAGTTGTAGCTAATGGACCGATATTTAACTCCGGTCGGGTTTCCGGCGCGTGCTTCCGGGTACTAATGCAATGATAGAACGACTCAAATTACACCTTTACACCGTCAACTTACATTAGTACAAACACGAATCATGTTGAAGCAGAAACTTGCCGACATTTCTGATCGTCGCTTTGTAATTTAAATGATAAACGTACATAATATACCTAGTGTACTCATAAAATGCAAACTAGGGTGTTTCGAAAGAAGTTTTGCTAAATCAATTTTTATGTAGGTATAGTACCTACTACATCAAACTAGAAATTGAAAAACTCTAAAATATATACTTTAGCACATTCACAGAGAAATTTTCTTTTTTCGTTAATATTACCTTTCGAGTGAAAAAGAAGCTTACCACATAAATTCTATTCTAGCTTCAAGAAGTGCCGACTACTTAATATTTGTTTTGCTTGCGAAACATCTAATAGTTCCAAGACTGCATTTTATACAGTTTATTATACTAACGTGTAAAGTGTTTTTGCCTTATTATTAATATTCTGAGATAACAGAAAAATGCCAGGTAAGTGAAAGAGAAACAATCTTTGATAAACAGAGAGGTACACGTTGTGCAATTTTTAGACATTTGCAATATAAATTCTAAACAGAGTTTCCCAATATCACTTTTATTGATCAGTTTAATTTCAAGTGTGGTGCACAGAAGTCGGATCTCTGGTCCATTCTCCTTCACAGTTCAAGTGCACCTTTGCGTTAGGAGCGCAGGCACCTGTCTACAATATTCTTTCCACCTCGCTGCCCGACGGACATTCATTCCTCGGAAAGAAGACTGACTATTATTATCGTGTTTTACGCTTTTCCTGCTTTCCTGAACATCACCAAAGGCGCGACACACCAACCGTCATCCGTTATTCCTTACTTGCTTACTAATCCTGGAACCTTTGGTATGGTTCAGCAATATCATGATAGTTTTCTCTATATTTCATTCCACTCTTTTCCATCTTGTGCGGCTGTTGGTATTGCTTCCCACTTAGTTCCTCTTTTCTCCTACAATTTCTTACTTTTTCTTTCCAAGCTATTCTGTGTCTGTGTCTTATTCTTTTTCCAGTTTTTTGTTCCTCAGGCCCCAAATAATTCTTTTCACTAGTCTGTGCTGATTTATTCTTTGTGTGTTCCATCCACTTTAGTTGCTCCTGTTGTATTGTTGTTTTTGTTGCTATTATGCTTTGCTATTTCTTGCATACTGTATTCCTAATTCTGATTTCCACGAGTTCTTCTCAAGAATCTCATCTACTCGTTAGTTTTATTCTTTGCTTTTCCAGTTGTTCAACTTTTACACGTAAAGCAAAAAATTGGTTTCACTTCTTTTTTGAACTGCTTCTGATTTTAATCCTGGGAAAATTGCTTTTCTGCTAAGAAGTTTTGTTTCAATTGTATTAAACAATTTTACTGTTTTGGCAATTCAACATACGTCAGCCGCAGCGCAGATTCTCTTGTTCTCTCTTCTTCACAGCTACTGCCTTACACAGACGTTCGTCTGCCACCATATAGCAACAACTGTTATCGCTGAGCACTACTAAAGACTCAAATCGCCAGTCGACATCCGTTACTTCTTCCATCCACCATAGTCGATGACTTCCATTAATTTTATCTTCACCAGACAATTAACCATGAACGCACTGTATCCATCGCCTCCATTGGCAGTTCACTATGATAACGCCTGACTTTTCAGTCAAGATCTCACACTTAAATGACTGCCAAAGATGTCAAACTAGAGGCGTACTTCTCCATCAAAAACCACTCATCGGTAACCCCAATTTTCCAAACCTGCTGTTTCACCCAGCTCAATCAAAAAAGTGAAAGCATTGACTTCGAACTGCTTCCACGTTTCCTACCTACTAGGATGAAGAGGCACAAGATGCCTGTAACCACTTCTGGTCTTTTTGGGAATTATCTCTGAGTAATCAAACAGATAGAAACACTTTAACAAACGAAGGAGAAGGAGTGTCTATTACCAAAAAATTGGATTTTATTTTGAAAGGAGTGACATCTTTATTACATCCAAAAAGGCTACTTCTATTTTTGCAGTGAGATGTTGACTGTATGCAGATTCCATGCAATTGGATATAGGGCCTGATTTCGTAACATTTTTTTTTGTTCATTCATCTACGTGACAATCTTTGTAATCAAGTAAAACTTTATGAGAAGTTTCAATTTCTTGACACAATGTTTTGAAGAAGCAAGGTCACGTTCTGGATCTTTTCTTTTGTTTCTGAGCTCAATCTATTTCTGAAATGAATTTGTCACTTACAAATCAATAACCTCTGTGATATAATGGAACAAAACTTTTTCATTGTTGATTGTACTGAACTTCATTAATACTTTCATTGTTAGGTTCACTTTGTTGAGTCCTTCTGCTGATCTAAAATAAATATCTAGAATCGACTTCTGATATCATGGTATTTTGACAATCCTTTTTTGGTATTTTTGGCTATAAAGTATTACAAATTGCGCGTTCTTTGAGTAAAATAGATCATTCTTTAAGAGGAATGACTTTTGGAAAACTATAAACTTACGGTTGAGTTTGCAGTAGAACATGAAGAAATATGAAAATATAAAGAAAGAAGCTTTTTGTAATTATGCTTGTTCTTGCTCAACTCACTCAGTAGTAAGAGTAATAATAATGAGTGGACCTGGAAGCCTACCAAGTACACCAAACAAATCTTTTTATTTGTTCCGATCAAGACTGTAGTTCTTCAATCTAACTGTTCAACTTCATTGTCTTGGTCATCCATTTTATATTGCAACCTGTTGCCTCAACAAGGCTAGAATTAATTCTGGTCCGTTCAGGTCATCACCAATTTTATCCAATCAATACACCTGTTCCTTGCCAGAAGTCTCACTGTAAACAGAGTTAAACTATAACATTACCTGCTTATTTCTGGCAACATCTCTCAAGGTGTCTACCAAAGCACCAAAATAGACTGGATCAAACTATTGGAAAATTACTCTGACTGCTTCTGGTTTCGTGCCTTCTTTTTCCAGTTTAGATCAAGACAGGTACTGACTTCCATACGCCAAAGACCTATAACGTATGTTTTAAACTATTGTTATAGATAGGTTGATTGTGACAGTCTTCTGTTGTAATTCTTGATTCAACATCAAAACTGGAATGAGTGACCTTATATTGTAATTGTTTACTGTGCTTGTTGTTTAGTATCTCTGTTCATGTGACTTCTTTCTGCACAATTTGAAGCTGTAGAGGATAATGTTAAACAACCATTATCACCATTCAGTAAATGGGTGACTCCTTGAACCTGAACTTCGGAAGGTTCTAGTAAGTGAAGTAGGGTACAGTTTCACAATTAGAATTTTGTTTCCAAATCAACTCAACCCAATCGAAGAAAAACAAATAAAAAGCAAAGACTTCACATTGTATTTGTTTAATACATCCGTGAAAAGCTAAATAGAAGGAAACCTGAAACAAAAATAAAAGTAGGCCTACGCCTAAATCCAAAATAACAGAAAAAGAGAAATATATTAAAGCAGTTCAAGTGCAATTAAATATTTATATAAAGAAGTGTTTTTGTCTTATATCTGTAATGATAGGACTTTTCTTAGATAGTTACCGACGCATCGTGCAACAGGTGGGCACTACAAACTTTAATTCCACCCCAAAACTGTGGCAGAATTCAACTGATTTAAACTAAAAAATCCAAATGCTCTTTTTAGAATTTTCTAAAATAATTTTTGCCAGTAAAACAGAAATTTCAAAAATCAACCTTCAAATGTCTCCCATACTCTTCGGAGCTATAGGTAACTAGCTTATTTGATATGTAACGGTTACTTTTTAAAGGCTATTTTGAAACTTCTTGAAAGATAACCACTTACTAACGATTATGACAAATGGAAAGAGCGGAAAGGTTATCTGTTTACTAAGATCTTACATATCGACTATTTTGTTTGTAAACCATACCACTTAATAGTAGGTCTACGTAATTTCTTAGTCCATGATTGAACGAGTATGTGCTTTTAATTTGAGGGAAAGTGGTTCATAACTGTATATGTACTAACTAGTCGCTAGCGTATAAAATATTCATCTTTTTCCCTTTTTACTAATTGGTGATTGTTCTATATGGTTACGAGTATTAATTAAGTTTGTAATTATATTGTTTTTGATTTTACCAAATACAGCAACTGACTCATAATGTTGTAAAGAAAAAAAATTACATTATGCAATTGTTGTAATAAGATTCTCTTGCATTATGCATAATAAGAAACACGTTCTAACAACATGATCACATATAATTTAATAAAATTGCTTAAGAAGCAACTTCCCAAAATGGAATTTGAATGAAAAAATAATTTATTAGTATGCACAAAGTCTTTCTTAGTCTGTTCAATTCCAACCCTTGGTTGCCCATTGTCCGTACCTTTTAGAGAAATATAATCAGCCGTGTCCGATTCAAACTGACATTGCTGTCACCAAGATCGGGATGATTTTTATAGATGACTTACTTGGAAGTATTTATGTCAGTCTCTTACTGATTTATCAGCGATTTCCCGTCATGTCACGCCCGTTTATGCTATCCAAGATATCTGGGCCGCACAGGTAATCTGACACCACACCTGACCTTCTGTACGTTGTTTGTAACAATTCGTTTAGAAAATTTGAATGGATAATGGTTGAAATTGAAATCTGAAAAAAATGTGTGTTATGTTTCTGCACAATATTAATAACAAAATTTTTTATTAAAAAGTATAAATAATTCATAGAGTATTTAATACAAACAAAACACTCATTTATTTTTCAACATTTTAATTTTTCCTGTTAGTCACCCCTTGATATACAAATATAAAAGCTCCCTCCAACTAGACATTTCAAGCTTTTTGATATTAATTGGCTACATGAACCTGGTAATTATGCAACAACCGACACCAATATTTATTTTATTTTATTAATGAAAGAATTTAACACCAAACGAATTGGTTTTTTCTGCAAGATCTTTTTAAATGCGTAAGGGGAAAATATGAAATACGCTCGCACATCCGTACTATTACACGCAGATATAAACACTTTTATTGTCAGGTCAGTTGAGAATAATTCTGGCAGGATTACCACTCGTCACTTTACAACCCACCCGGTTTAATCAACGTATATGTGAGCTTTGTTTTATTGTCACTTTATTTGCTTAATATAACACAGCGTGGACAAAATGGCAATTAAATTAGTCTAAACGAAGCTTTGTGTACCTATGCAAGTTTTATTAACAAATTTAAAATGTTTGGTCATATTTTTAATTGAGTCGTATTTACACTACCCATAATAATTTCATTAATTAGGTTTTTGTTTATTCTATAAAATCATATCAAGATTACTCTCTATTTATTCCGTTGTTAAGTGTCTGCATTTGAATTTGATGTGTCCTCTGGAATATTTTGTTTGTAGGTTTTGGTTTCACTTGGTTGCAACTCATTAAACTCCATGTACGTATAACTTCTCTTATCGTCTTCTCCATAGATCAGAGCGTTGACCAAGCTATGATATATAGGTTTTTGCTCCTGGATCAGATTAGAGATATGAATGAGACAGATCATTGCTGAAAAGTCCTTTTCAAGAATTTTTCCCGTATTACTACTATTTGATGATGTAATCCCCTATATGAAGTTCTAAGAAAATGACAATTTCCTGTCGTTTTTGCAAAATTGCAAAATTTTAGGATTTTGATTCTACGAGGAAAGACTAGTCACTTGAAATGTTTAATAGTAAGCTGTAACTTTTGATAGATACACTTCGTTTGGATAGAGTGGACACCGTTTTGCTAATATCTAAATAATCATCAATGTAGCTGACCTTAGTAAATCCTGTAATGTGGATGCCCATTTCAATTTTAAGATTAGTAGAAGTTGATTAACAAGGTCTATTGGTCAAAAGTTTCTTCTGAAGTGTAAACTGCATTTCTCCTTGGTTCACTCAAAAATGACGACAAATTGCATATAGGAATCAGTTCAGATCTTGCTTGCGGTATCAGGATAGTAAAGGTGAGAAAGAGACCTTTCACGTGATGCTAAAACCTGAATTTGTTGAAACCAAACTGTATACTGTAACTTTTGCTCTTATAATTGAGTCAGTATTTCCTTGAAATCAATAGCTTTACCAGCAGAATAGTCGTATCGACGTAGTATCTTCTTTTTACAAAGTGCAGTATCAGCTTCAGACAGTCTTCTCGTGTTCGTATTTTTTGAAAGTTGTGTTTTGCCCTTCCTCTACTTCTATGTTGGTTAAAATTTGAATCTAAAATAGGTAATCGCTGGGATTAGCCTCTCATCAAGTCTCTTAGGATTGCTAGCAATCGAGCTTTGCTCTCCACCAAGTTACTTTCGTTGGTTAAGATCAGGTTCCACACTTCACCAGCGGTATAAAAGTCAGCCTTTACCCTTCAATTACATCTGTATTAATAGTCAGTCCTTGAGTCAAGCTCAAAGTTGAACTCTACTCAAGCATGTTCTTATATTTTATAGCTGAGACTCAACTCGAAAAACAAACTAGTACTTGTGCTCAGACTTAAGATACAGAAACAGGCAAACGTAGATTTTCTCAGATATTAACTATAAATGCTGGCATATGTCACCTAAAGTGACTAACACTCGAGCTTTGAGTTTTGCTCTATATATTAAGCCACCTGCCACCTCTACTGGTTGGAATTGGACTTCGCTCCCCACAAAGCTACCTACGGCAACTGATGGTTGGGCTTTGCCCTGCTACAAGCCATCTAAGCTTCATCGTCCACCAGGCTAGTAGCTGATTATTGATCGTGCTTCATCCTCTATCAAGTTACCTAAAATGGCTAACGATCGGACTTTACCTTCCACTATGAATGATAACAATCGAACTTCGTTGTCAATCAAGTAGCTAACGGTTGGGGTGTCGTCTTCCTTCGAACAAGCTTTCAAAGCGTATCTGTGTCAAGCAAGTTGAAAATTATAGATCGACAGTGTAATATTTAATTGGGAGTAATGGCCATATTAGCAGAAGTTCTAATCACAGTGTTGTATTCTGTGTGACTTAGATTTTACGCATGTCCTGTTTTTGAAGAAAGAAGATGTTCTCAGCTTATATCAAGATCGTGTGTTTTGTAACGAATAATTTTTGTAGATTAAACTTACCTTTGTAATATTTACATATGTGACTAAACAAAGTTTTCCTGAAAACAACGAAATTTGCAAATTACTTTCTAAAACGATTTTCACCGAGAGAACTTTTTTAAATAGTAAATTAGACAAAGTCATCGCTAGGAAGAAGTCCTGCATCACCTGAAACGCAACACTTATGTATTTTTGGGTCTTCCCATGACCTCTCACTAATGAGTTGGAAACCGGGGGAACCAGAAACTAGGCTGATTCAATCGTACGATCTTTCATTTTGTACATCAAATATAAAATGGAAACTGATATCAACAGTTATGTTCTAAATATGTCTTGCTTTGGGTATACTCAAAAA